>JALMQS010000127.1:565062-869833 GCA_024734495.1 Forficula auricularia
TTTTAATATCATTATAAACACTTATTTTCATTGATGTGACTTTTCGATTTAATGATTATTTATTTAATCATATTATTTGATAATTAAGTTAAATAATTGTTAAAAATAATTTATGTATAGATTTAGAATTTTTCTGCTAGCTCAAAGATGAAGAAAATTTGTGGACTGTATTTTTTAATTAAAAGGCCCTTTTGTATTTTGATGTTATTTAATGAGATGAGATATATTTACATTAATGGTAAGGTCCTCCTGGTATAGTGCAATGATAAAAGAATATCCGATGGTTGGCTTTGTTCTTTAAAATTAGTATCTGTCCCTGGTTCGTGATGTAATATTAAATCCGTTACAATTTTCAGAGTCTTGCGTAGGTCCTTCAAAATATATCAATCCAATAAAATCATAGTCCAAAAGAGAGTTTTTCAAATTGAATAGCACGGTCAAATAGCGCTTAAATCAATCGGAGCTTTTGGATAATTAAAGTAAAAAATGTTCGAAACAAAACGGAAGGTTCAGTACGCAAGAGGTTTTTTCACACTCAGGTATGTGTCGACAGGCAGAAAATGCTAGCCAGTACGCTTATCGTTTTTATTGGCTAGACCAAAGTTCGTCCGGAATGAAAGCACCTATTTTATATTTTATACAAATTATTAAGATTTTTTTGAGATCTAATTGATTCATGTATTTTGTTTATTTGATGTCGAATAAAAAAATAGTTCTCATGAAAGTTTTTCAATTTTTTTTGTAGATTAAGTAGACTTATCGAAAAATATAGGATTCCATTTAACAAACTGAACTTGACATTGAAATACCCTTGAAAGCTTGTTCTAGGTCGACAAACAATAGCGTAGTTTAGGTTCCCTCTTGATATAAACAAACTTTTATTTGAAATGCATTTGGACTGTTTTTAAATTATACGACTGATGACTCAAGATAAAAAACTCACCCGGGATATATATATATATATATATAAAGTACAACAATGTTTTTACTTTTAACTCTGCAGTCGGTTATAATCTTTTTTGTATAGGAATCATAGAATTCTATACATTTCTTATCAACACGCGGCGTTACTTGTTCCACCCCATCTAGGAAAAAACATAAAATAATTATAAATATTTTATTTTGTTTAGGGAGAATGTTGTAGACTCAAGGAGAAACATATTTAATAAATTTACAAATTAAAAATGTATTACTTGGTAGGTTTCACACATAAAAGAAATATTGATTACAACCGAAATATATACTAAGTCTTGGTCATAACTAATATTTTTTTATTTGTTAAACTTACCAAATAATCCATTATAATTTTATAAATATGTACTTCAATATTAAAGTGGGTCAATTTGTGAGCCCTGCATATTGTTGTTCATTGTGAGTAATTCCTTATATCACAATCAATGATTTATTGAATAAAAAATTTACGTTCGAGGTCTTCGGATTCGCCGACTAAAGAGTTGAGATCTGAACGGGTGCCAAGTTCCATAGGAGTTCCTTATAGGAATGTACAATGTTTTTCATTTGATTTAAATAAATAAATAATAAATAAATAAATCTTTATTCCTCGACCTGCTTAGAGGCACAAGTCCTCGGTGGCTAGGTCCTCCAAACATCAATACAATCTAGCTACAATAGATTAATAAACATCAATACAAATTAATTACAACAATTTAACAAATAATAAACAAGTAAAAAAAAAATAGAAATGTATGCTCATTAACAAATAACATGACCATAGATTTCCATCAAAAGACAAAAAGTAATTTAAAAATTCCGCGCAAAAACCCGATACCAGGAGCAAGCGACGCATTAGCCATCCCGGCATTTGCCATAAGTTGTTAAGGAAACCTGGTCAAAACCTTAACAAGGATGGTATGAACTTTCTCTACCTCACCTAATCTCTGCTTGTGAGAACTAAATAAAATTTTGCACAACTCTAGGACATTAGGACTTGACAAAATTTATAATTGATTTAATCATAGGGGGCAGAGGACTATAATCCCAAGTAGTAACAGACAGACTGTTCCACAAATCAATGCCAGATCCTACAATTGAATGTAAACCGATATTTTTCAAGAATCTTGGCTTACGAATCTTTTTTCTATGATCAGCTCTACCTAAATAATTTGGTTCCTGAAATCTATTCGTTATTTCCTCCCAACTCCTAAAATCCTTATAGGCTTTGAAAATCACTTTCAATTTAGCCCATTCCCTTCTCTCCAATAAGCTAGACCATCCTAATTCATTAATCATTGAAGTGACACTACTAAACCTATCAAATTTATCAAAAACAAATCTAGCCGCCCTCCTTTGTACCATATCAATTTTTCTCTCTAATCGTTGTGGATGTTTGTCCCAAACCACAGAACAATACTCTAAATTAGGTCTTACATAAGTTAAATAAACTTTTGACTTAACTTCTCTAGATGTACCCTTCAAAATTCTACCAAACATCCCCAATTTCCTATAAGCCTTATTGACTATTAAACTAATATGCATATCCCACTTTAAATTTGCCTGAATATGTATGCCTAAATATTTATAAAATATAGATTCATTGATAATATTTCCACTAATGTAATAATTTTGAGGACTAACCAGATTTCTAGTACTAAATCTAACCAAATTTGACTTGGAATGGTTTAGTTCCATTGAATTGGATCTACACCATCCTTCAATTTGATCCAGGTCATTCTGTAAAGTAAGGCTATCACAATCATTATCAATTACTCTATATACGACACAATCATCCGCGAAAAGCCTAATAGATGATTGCACGATAGAAGGCAAATCATTTACATATATAAGAAAAAGAAGAGGACCCAGAACACTACCTTGAATCACCCCAGACGTGACATCTACTCTATCAGAAAGACCATTACCCACTTTTACAATTTGAGTTCTATCCCTAAGAAAACACCGAATAAATTTAATTAACTTAACAGACAACCCTGACGAGTTTAATTTTTCTAAAATAATTTTATGACTGACTTTATCGAAAGCCTTTGGCAAAGTCCAAAAATACTGCATCTACACACTGACTTTTATCTAAAGCTTCCTGTAATTCCTGAATAAAAGAAACTAATTGAGAATTACAGGAATAATTTTTTCTAAAACCATGTTGCCTATGATAGAACCATCCTTGCCCTTCCAAATACGAGCGGATATGAGAGTCTACCAACCTCTCTAAAATTTTGCCCACCAGACTTGTTAAACTCACTGGCCTATAATTACAAGCTAAGCTCTTATCTCCCCCTTTATAAACAGGAATAACTAACGCTCTTTTCCAACCTATTGGTATAGTTATAGGCATAGTTCCCTCATCCAAACATCTATTAAAAAGTAAACATAAAAATTTTGAAATACTATCCACTACAAATTTCAAGAGATCACTATTAATTTCATCCTCCCCCGAGGCCTTTCCTGGTTTTAACCTCTTAATACCTTATTTATTTAAAAACTTATTTAAAAGAAAATCAGTTTATTATTCGTTCCTACGCTTACATAGACATTTTTAATTAACACGTAATCTCCTTTCTGATTTTTTTTAGGACTCTTATGCTTCCTATACTTTAAGATTTCTTATAATTAGTTGTTTCTTTAATTTTGACACTAGCATTTGCTCCAATAGTCAGTATATCGCAAATGGCTTCATATAAATTTTCCAAATAAGATTTCAAATTGTCATCGACCAAAAATTGTTGATTCAGACCGAATAATAGCTTAGAAGGGGTCTCACCAGTAGATCTATTAACTGTATTATTGATCACCATTTCTATTTTTTGTAAAATCTTATCCCATTCGTTTAATTGTGGTGCTTACATAATAAGGGGGTTAATAGTCGGTTCATTTGTACAATTTGACCGTTTGCTTGAGGGGCGGCTGTATAGTATATCAAGATATGTTGAATATTTTCAGTTTCCATAAAAGCTATAAATTTATTTTACGTAAAGGAAGTTTCGCGTTCTGATATTAAAAATTTCTTTGGCTTACTATAGTTAATTAGTAGAAATTGTGGTGTTGGTACAAGGTGAAAAATCTTTAATAAAGATAAGAGTAAATAAATATTATATTTAATATTCATTTACTATGAGTTAAGGATTCTTGATTCAATGATCAATAGACTAATCTTAACCCCTCTTAGCAATACAAACTTTAATATCGAACTCGATACCATTTATAATATAGCATATAATATTGGATATAGTAAGGAAATTATTAAAAAAATATTTATCAAAATTAATAAAAAACACACGCTTTCGCAATTACATTCTCTCACAATTGAATCTGAAAAAAATCTATAAAAGAATCCCCTTTATTTCTAAACATATAACCTATCCAATAACAAATATAATATTCTCCGGAAGCATGGAATCACTCCAGCCCTTTATAATATAAATAATTTATCCTCTCAATTAATAAATAACAAACTAGACAAAATTGATAAAATGAACAAATCTGGTGTATACAAATTAAATTGTGATACAATTTATATTGGACAAACTGGACGATCTTTCAAAAAACGACATAAAGAACACGTAGCTTCCTTCAGACAATTAATAAGAAATCAACCCACAAATTCAGATTCCACTTCCGCATTTGCTAATTATCTATATTCTTTAGATCACTCACCATCACCTACCAATCCCACCCCTATTCATTTCGAAAGAAAAGGATTAAGATTGGATCTTCTTGAATCCACGGAAATAAAATATGCCCTGGCGAACGATGAAAATATTATCAATAATCAACTTGATGTAAAGCAAAACATAATAATTGACCTATTAATAACAAAGCCCAAAAAAATTTATTCCCAGCTTAGAGACACAAGTCAATGAACTTCTAATTTTTCCTTATTTATCCACACCTATGTCAATAAACCCTTCCCAACCCAAAATATTTTCACTTAACAATAGTCTAAGAGAAATTGTCCTTTAAAATAATTTAAATAAAGAAAACATTTTTTCTCTCTGTTCCCTAAACATATATACATACCCTAGCATTCAATAAGTTGAATTAGTTATTTTCTGTACTTCCTGAAGATGGGTTGATAGCCCGAAATATATATATTCAAAAAGAAAAATGTTTTCATCTTTTAATAATTTTTTAATTTTAATGTGAAACAAGTGACCAAGAATCCTTAACTCATAGTAAATGAATATTAAATATAATATTTATTTACTCTTATCTTTATTACTATAGTTTTTAAAGTAATTACGTAAGTGTTTTAAAACCTAGTCACTATTAGTTTTAGTTGAATAAAGTTTAACAATTTTGTGAAACTATCGATAATTTCGATATTTGTCTTTATATTTACTCTTCTCTAATGGTCCATAATGATGGAAGATCTAGATGGGTTCATTTCCTTTCGGGGTATTATGTAATTCGCCTTCCGGTTTTATTTGGGGAATAATTTTTGCTTCGAAATTTTGACGCGAATTAGAATTTTCATTAAAATCATTGATTGGATTATTAGAGTTAAAGTCTTGGATTAAATTATCTAATTCGAATCTATAACATCCCTCCTAGGATGGATTGGAGATATAACTTATTTCATTACCATTTAAAATTTCCCGATCCATTAGTGTCGTTTGTTTTACGGATTCAGCATCCTCCGTGACGTCTGAAAAATTTCCGGATCAATTAATAATATTTTATTTTTGGGCTGAGTGGGCCCCCGCCCCTGGTAATAAAATAATTTATGATCATAAAAAAAGGGGCGGGGGCTGATCTTGACAATACCAGTGCTGTACCGGGGATGATTATAAATAAATTATTTTGTAATACAAATGGGGTACTGGAGAAGGGGGAGTATTGGATTATTATATTATTATTATTTTTAGCTATTATTGGCGTGTCGGCTACGAGGCCATTGACGCCACTATGCTTGTTTTAGCTATACAGCTCAAGATTATTAGATTATTAGATAGCTTAGAGATAAATAAATACAACAAATATATATTTAAAAAAAAACAGGAATAGAAATATATGTCTGAAAGCCTTGGATAAGTACCCAATGTACTTTAATAGGTCTCTGAGAGATAATTTTTTATGTTACTAATATAATCTTCCCCTTCTAAGATATCCCTTGAAAAAATGTCATTTTTAATTCGCTAATTTCTATATAAAGGACATTCGAATAGTAAATGAGTTACATTGACTAATTGATCACATGGGATGCACCAGGGCGAATTTTCTCCCCGAAGAATATGACCATGTGTTAAATAATAATTCCGATTCTTAGACGGGAAAGAATCACCTGTTAACTTCTAGAAAGATTTGATTTTTGGAGACCTGTTATTTGAGGCAAATATGTTGAAAATATTTCCACCCCATAGTGGATTTTTTGCATTAAAATCCCCTACTATAATATAAGGTTTGGGCAATTGGTTTATGATATTATCTAGTTCTCCCATAGTAGCAGTGCAATCAGGAGGCAAATATATATTACAAATATTAATTGCTTGCAAGTTTGCGTTGAGGGATAATTGATTCGAGTTTACATCATCTCTCACACAAGTAGCCTCGCCCCCTTGGGATCTGATGGTATGTTCAAGATCCCTTCTGTAAATAACATAATTTTTGAGAGAGTAGTTTTGCTCAGGACGTAGCATTGTTTCTTGAAAGCAAAGACAAATAGAATTGTATTTATTTCTTCATACCGTGGTCGAAGGCCAAAAAAATTCCAGGAAATTAAAACTGGTGTCTGATCCATGATAATTTTTTTTTTTTAATATATATATATATGTAATTGAAAAGTTTTTGTTTTACCGAAAGTAGCAGAGTTGTTGATTCACAAAGAGAAACAAAGAGGTTGTCCCTGCTTGATGCAAATAAACATACACACATATATATCGAGATGATATATCTGTATATATATTATTTATTTGTTTGAGACTATAGTTTCGAAGACTTGGTCTTCATCATCAGTCTTTCTTCAATTATAAATGTTTTTCATGGAGTCAATATCATATGGATATTGACTTCATCATTGACCATACATAAAATACAAAACAATATATATTGGACTGCCTTCGTATCAACATCTCCAAAATATAATTAAAAAAAAAAAAAAAAAAAAAAATTTATTTTATTTCCTCTTTGTGAAACACCACTATAATCCGTCAAATATTTCCTGAATTTAATATGTTTCAATATAAACCAACACCGCCTTGAAACGTTATTACAAAATAAATTGCCAAACTTTATTTTATTTTTTTAATGTTTAAGTCATAATAATTTTAAGTTTCATTCATTAATTTAATTTTATGACAAAAAGTGTAAATACCAACAGTATTAATAAATTTTTATTTAAGTATTTTTTTCATTTTTTAGTTGTAGGTGGCGTTAATGGGTTTTTATTTGCCCAGCTATTTTTAAGATCAGGCTTCTTCTGAAATTTATATTTTCGATTTAAGAAATTATATTAACGATGTGAAAATTTCACTCTCAACTTGATTTTTTTTATAAATTTACAGTTGGCACTCTCTGTATATTAATAATAATGTTTTATATATCACCCACTATCTAAAAGCAGTTATAAACACTGTAAAATATAAAATAAATATAAATCATACGCTAATTATGGTCTACGTATAAATATATATATATAATTTGTAATTATGAGTCAAATATGTAATTTTTATTTTCAAAGTTGGCGCTTGTGCGGGAGACGCCTCTCTCGTTGCAGTGTCCCTCAAACTAGAAGCTGGGAAGCTGTTTAATTAATCTCAAAATCAATTATATTAATCAAATTAAAGACAAATCTAATAAGAAATGGTATACTCCTGTGAGGCGGGGAAATACTAGTACTTTTAAAAATCTCTTATAAATGGCTCTAAACATATTTTAAATTAAAAAATCCTCGTTTAAATTTTTCCCTCCAAATTTGTAGAAAAAAACCAGTTGGCGACATTGTCGTTTTTTGCAAGTGTCGCCCCAAGTGGGCTATAGTGCAACTTAGACTTCTTACTGGTTACATTCTTATCAAGATATCATATTAATGTTTTTAACAGCATACTGTCCTCATATTTTGTATCTCCAAATTTAAGGCTACCAGGAATATTTCAGTTATCAGGGAACGCTCTTATCTACAAGATTACACAAGTAAGTAATTTAATATTTCCAACAAAATCGTAATTTTTTAAAATATAACGAAAATTAGTATTACTTTGTATATGCGCTTTTTCTTCCTTTAATTAATCATTATCACATTTTAAAATTCCAATTTTAATACTAATAAATAAATAATGTTATTTATTATAAATAATAAACAAGAAACCATAAATATAATATTAATGTTTAGACAAAAAACATGTTTCTAAATTTCGAAAAAAAGAAAAATTTTGAATTTATAATAAATTTGTGTAAGTTATTTTAAATTTGAATTTTTGTTTTTAAATGGAATATAGGTATGGGAAAGTGTGTATCTATGTCCGTCCCCCAAACAAAAAAAGTTGGTTACCAATTTAAATTAAAATATTATTTTATTTTGGGTTTTCGGCCTTTATAGCCATAACCCAATTTACGATACTTATTATTATTTTTTTTTTAATTTTCCTACCCAGATCTTATTTTAGTCGGATTTGAACCCAGGTTGCGCTGTAGCTAACTTTAGCGTAATTCGACCTTCAAATGAAATTATATAAAATAAAAAACATTTAATTCTGTTAAATTCGCAAACATTTCGCTATAAAAAAAAATTATTTTCAAAAATCACATACTACTAAAGAGAATTTTGTGGGGGGAGGAGGTGGGGTTCAAGGGATATGGGGGACCAGGAGGCGAGGGGTCAGGGTGGGTTCCAGGGAGCGTAGAAGCTAGTTTCTTTATAAATGAAACGACTCTCCTAGCGTAATTACTTCACATTTCCATTAAAACGATAAACTTCAAATCCTAATAACGCAGTATCAATTTATTTGTCTCTGCCTTTTTTCAGATATTATTCATACAAAGTCGCTGATAAAATGAATAATGTTGATAAATCTAGTCTCGTGGGTGTTCAGTCTTTGAATGCAGCAACTATATTCTTAAACAGAATGAAAGAAAAAAGGAAGAAACTAACAAAAGGAAGGAAGAAACTACCAAAAGGAAGGAAAACTGGACAACTTAACACGGCCCGCATCAGTAAATCCATTATCCGAGCACCCCCATCACTCAGCCCCCAGTATTATCTCTTTTTCAATGGAGGAAAGAATGGAAGTAGATAATCGATCTATATATATCGGGAATGTAGATTATGGAACAGAAAATTTAGAACTTGAAACAACACTTTGTTGGGTGTGGCCCAATAAAGAGGATAACAATTTTTTCGAACAAGTTCACTGGACAATCGAAAGGATACTCCTACATTGAATTTAGAAAAGAATCCGCTCTGCTGGCCGTAATGGCAAAGAATGGCTCACTTTTTAGAGGACGAATTTAAATGTTCAATGCAAAAGCGAAAAAATCGCCCTGCATGTGTGCCACGAATCGGCCACCGAGGTCGTGGCGGATATCGTGGAGCTCGCGGATTTCCTCAGCGCACAGGACCCACTCTGCTTTACATGGAAAGCAGATCGTTCATCCAGAAGTCCATACTGATTTTGCATATAATGCATGTTTGTTTTTCGTTTTTGCACAATTTATGGATTCTAAAAAATCTACAATGAATACGACCGCTTTGATTTTGAACCTTGAAAAGTACTTAAGTATACCTAATATCTTTCTCAAAGTACGGGCTCACTGTGTTTATCCATTCATTTATCTTCCAAGTGATCTGCTGATTTGATTGGTTGACTATTCTTATACATAAATAGTTTTAATTTATTAAAAAAATAAAATAAACTAACGAGGGTTCGGATTTTGCATAAAATGCATGTTTTTTCTTATTTTACCAGTTCCTTTTGACTCGTTTTAAACCTATCAAGAACTATTTACTATATTATTATATTATATTATGGGTTTATAATGCAGATCTTAAGTGGATATTTTTTTTAAAATGCATATTTTTAGTGCATATTTTGTTATTTTTTAGTGCATATCAATCGGAACCCTAAAAATAACTTATTCATAGCTAGCTAGATGTATCATAAATATACCTAAATCGTAAAGTTATATAATTTTATATTTTTTGGTTCAAGATTTACCTAACTTGATGACAATAAATTGCAAATGTGTATATTTATATATAAAACTTGTACATTTATATGTAAATAATTTTAATAAAACGCTTAAAAATATTTATATATTTTATAATTTTAAATAATTTCTCTCACCCTTCTCAAAAATATCGGAAACAACATTCTTTAAACATGTTTAAACTATTTAAATATTCAGTTATGTATATTATATTTAAATAATTAATGTAAAGTACATTTTCAGCATGTTCACTTTCAGATCATCATTCATAATCGAGTATTAAGAGCTGACGGCAGACTAATCCATATCTAACCCATCTTAGTCATCGTACTGAGATCGCCAACAGATCTTTTAACCGACTTCAAAAGGAAGAGGTTCTCTATTCGACTGATTTTTTTTTGTGTCTATGTTGCCTCATATCTTCGCCAATTGTGAACGTATTTTGGATGATTTTTTGCATTGGGTTCAGTCTAGTTTCCGATTTCTCCTGTTTTTTTCATTGATATTGACCTTGCTATGTTTGTTCAGGCATAAAATTTCTTTTTGTTTATCAACTGATTTTAAGCGATTCTTTTTTTATTGCAAAGAGGTACCTTAGGGGTGGTACCATATTAATTTTTGTCAAGTTCTGAAGATATGATCAATGACGAAATAATGTGAATCTCCACTTTATGACCAAATAATCGAAATTATAATGCTCGTACCTTTTATAAAAAAATCATCTTACAACATTCATTTAAAATCCTGGAAAACGTATCGTGAGAATTATATTTATGAATTAAATTTTACTATCATTTTCTGATTCATTCGCCAGACGCTTTCTCTTACAAGATGCATGCAAGGTATTATATTAAGTTACTATTAATAACACTAAAAATAGAAAAATAAAAATAATCTAATTAAATAATCTCTGCTTCCCAATTGGTCGTATAATTCTTGAATATTAAAATCTTTGATAATTAAATTCTGTCTTTACATTTTGCGAGTCTGTTATATTAAGAAAATCATGACAGGTTGTGATTTGGTCGAAATAATTATAAAAATATTGTTTTCATATTCAAATAGCGCGGTCTGGGCTCTGTCGACTTTCGTAAGCTCCATTCCGAAGATGGTCACCCAGTATCTTCAGCTCATGTATTTTCTTATTTCTGTTTTTAAAAGCATTCTGTTTATACCTTTGATACCTATAGGAGCCTACAAGAGTATTATCCAGTCTGAAGACCAACCCCATATTCTCTATAAGATTACTACAAGTAAGTACTTTAATATTTCCTACAAAATCGTAATTTTTTAATATATATACCATATAATATAATTTTTTTAAAAGCACTTATTTCTCTTTTTAAATTAATCATAATCATATTTATAGTTATTTGTATATTTATATTAAATTCTAATAGAATTGAGAAACCACGGGTAAATTGTAAATTTTTATTTTTTTCATTTTTAGTTGTAGGTGGCAAAGGACAGGTTTTTATTTGCCCAGCTATTTTTAAGATCAGGCTTTCCGAAATTTATATTTTTCGATTTAAGAAATTTATAGTTTACCCACGTGAAAATTTCAATTTTCAACTTGATTTTTTTTATAAATTTACAGTTGGCACTCTCTGTATATTAATAATAATGTTTTATATATCACCCATCTAAAAGCAGTTATAAACACTGTAAAATATAAAATAAATATAAATCATACGCTAATTATGGTCTACGTATAAATATATATATATAATTTAAAAAATTATGAGTCAACATAATTGGTTTTCAAAGTTGGCGCTTGTGCGGGGAGACGCCCTCTCGTGGCAGTGTCCTCAAACTAGAAGCTGGGAAGCTGTTTTAATTAATCTCAAAATCACTATATTAATCAAATTAAAGACAAATCTAATAAGAAATGGTATACCCGTGAGGGGCGGGGGAAATACTAGTACTTTTAAAAATCTCTTAAAAATGGCTCTAAACATATTTTAAATTAAAAAAATCCTCGTTTAAATTTTTCCCTCCAAATTTGTAGAAAAAAACTAAAGTTGGCGACATTGTCGTTTTCGTAAGTGTCGCCCCCAAGTGGGCTATAGTGTAACCTTAGACTTCTTACTAGTTACATTCTTATCAAGATATCATATTAATGTTTTTAACAGCATACTGTCCTCATATTTGTATCTCCAAATTTAAGGCTACCAGAATATTTTCCAGTTATCAGGGGAACGCTCTTATCTACAAGATTACTACAAGTAAGTAATTTAATATTTCCAACAAAATCGTAATTTTTTAAAATATAACGAAAATTATATTACTTTGTATATGCGCTTTTTTCTCCTTTAATTAATCATTATCACATTTAAATTCCAATTTTAATACTAATAAATAAATAATGTTATTTATTATAAATAATAAACAAGTAAACCATAAATATAATATTAATGTTTAGACAAAAAACATGTTTCTAAATTTCTCGAAAAAAAAAGAAAAATTTTGAATTTATAATAAATTTGTGTAAGTTATTTTAAATTTGAATTTTTGTTTTTAAATTTGAATATAGGTATGGGAAAGTGTGTATCTATGTCCGTCCCCAACAAAAAAAGGTTACCAATTTAAATTAAAATATTATTTTATTTTTGGGCTTCGGCCTTTATAGCCATAACCCACTTACGATACTTATTATAATTTTTTTTAATTTTCCTACTCCAGGGATCTTATTTTAGTCGGATTTGAACCCAGGTTAGCAGGCTGGAGAAGAACTCCCCTAGCGTAATTCGACTCTTCAAATGAAATTATATAAAAATAAAAACATTTAATTCTGTTAAATTCCGCAAACATTTCCCTAAAAAAAAAAAAAAAATTATTTTCAAAAATCACATACTACTAAAGAGAATTTGTGGGGAGGGGTTCAAGGGATATGGGGGACCAGGAGGCGAGGGGTCAGGGTGGGTTCCAGGGAGCTGCAGCTGGTTTTATAAATGAAACGACTCTCCTAGCGTAATTACCTACATTTCCATTAAAACGATAAACTTCAAATCCTAATAACGCAGTATCAATTTATTTGTCTCTGTCTTTTCAGATATTATTCATACAAAGTCGCTGATAAAATGAATAATGTTGATAAATCTAGTCTCGTGGGTGTTCAGTCTTTTGAATGCAGCAACTATATTCTTAAACAGAATGAAAGAAAAGGAAGAAACTAACAAAAGGAAGGAAGAAACTACCAAAAGGAAGGAAAAAAACTGGACAACTTAACACGGCCCGCATCAGTAAATCCATTATCCGAGCAATCTCCACTCACTCAGCCCCCTGGTATTATCTCTTTCAATGGAGGAAAGAATGGAAGTAGATAATCGATCTATATATATCGGGAATGTAGATTATGGAACAGAAAATTTAGAACTTGAACAACACTTTGTTGGGTGTGGCCCAATAAAGAGGATAACAATTTTTTCGAACAAGTTCACTGGACAATCGAAAGGATACTCCTACATTGAATTTGTAGAAAAAGAATCCGCTCTGCTGGCCGTAATGGCAAAGAATGGCTCACTTTTTAGAGGACGCACTTTAAATGTTCAATGCAAAAGGAAAATCGCCCTGGCATGTGTGCCACGAATCGGCCACCCTCGAGGTCGTGGCGGGTTATCGTGGCGCTCGCGGATTTCCTCAGCGCACAGGACCCACTCGCTTTACATGGAAAGCAGATCGTTCATCCAGAAGTCCATACTGATTTTGCATATAATGCATGTTTGTTTTTCGTTTTTGCACAATTTATGGACTTAAAAAATCTACAATGAATACAATCGCTTTGATTTTGAACCTTGAAAAGTACTTAGCATACCTAATATCTTTTCTCAAAGTACGGGCTCACTGTGTTTATCCATTCATTTATCTTCCAAGTGACTATTGATTTGATTGGTTGACTATTCTTATACATAAATAGTTTTAATTTATTAAAAAAATAAAAATAAACTAACGAGGGTTTTGATTTTGCATAAAATGCATGTTTTTTTCTTATTTTACCAGTTCCTTGACTCGTTTTAAACCTATCAAGAACTATTTACTATATTATTATATTATACTATGGGTTTATAATGCATATTTTAAGTGGATATTTTCTTTTAAAATGGCTATTTTTGCATATTTTGTTATTTTTGCGTATATCAATCGGAACCCTAAAAAATAACTTATTCATAGCTAATAGATGTATCATAAATATACCTAAATCGTAAAGTTATATAATTTTATATTTTTTGGTTCAAGATTTACCTAACTTGGATGACAATAAATTGCAAATGTGTATATTTATATATAAAACTTGTACATTTATATGTAAATAATTTTAATAAAACGCTTAAAAATATTTATATATTTTATAATTTTAAAATAATTTCTCTCACCCTTCTCAAAAATATCGGAAACAACATTCTTTAAACATGTTTAAACTATTTAAATATTCAGTTATGTATATTATATTTAAATAATTAATGTAAAGTACATTTTCAGCATGTTCACTTTCAGATCATCATTCATAATCGAGTATTAAGAACTGACGGCAGACTAATCCATATTCCAAACTCATCTAGTCATCGTACTGAGATCGCCAACAGATCTTTTTTAACCGACTTCAAAAAGGAAGAGGTTCTCTATTCGACTGATTTTTTTTGTGTCTATGTTGCCTCATATCTTCGCCAATTGTGAACGTATTTTGATGATTTTTTTTGCATTGGGTTCAGTCTAGTTTCCGATTTCTCCTGTTTTTTTCTATTGATATTGACCTTTTTGCTATGTTTGTTCAGGCATAACTTCTTTGTTTATCAACCGATTTTAATGATTCTTTATTGCAAAGAGGGTACCTTAGGGGTGGTACCATATTAATTTTGTCAAGTTCTGAAGATATGATCAATGACGAAATAATGTGAATCTCCAATTTTACATCAAATAATCGAAATTATAATAAATAAAATCTTTTATAAAAAAATCTTACAACATTCATTTAAAACTCGAAAACGTATCGTGAGAATTATATTTATGAATTAAATTTTATTATCATTTTCTGATTCATTCGCCAGACGCTTTCTTACAAGATGAATGCAAGGTATTATATTAAGTTACTATTAATAACACTAAAAATAGAAAAATAAAAATAATCTAATTAAATAATCTCTGCTTCCCAATTGGTCGTATAATTCTTGAATATTAAAATCTTTGATAATTAAATTTTATCTAGCATTTTGCGAGTCTGTTATATTAAGAAAATCATGACAGGTTGTGATTTGGTCGAAATAATTATAAAAATATTGTTTTCATATTCAAATAGCGCGGTCTGGGCTCTGTCGATTGCAAGCTCCATTCCGAAGATGGTCACCCAGTATCTTCAGCTCATGTATTTTCTTATTTCTGTTTTTAAAAGCATTCTGTTTATACCTTTGATACCTATAGGAGCCTACAAGAGTATTATCCAGTCTGAAGACCAACCCCATATTCTCTATAAGATTACTACAAGTAAGTACTTTAATATTTCCTACAAAATCGTAATTTTTTAATATATATACCATATAATATAATTTTTTTAAAAGCACTTATTTCTCTTTAAATTAATCATAATCATATTTATAGTTATTTGTATATTTATATTAAATTCTAATAGAATTGAGAAACCACGTGGGTAAATTGTAAATTTTTATTTATATTTTTTTCATTTTTTAGTTGTAGGTGGCGTTAATGGGTTTTTATTTGCCCAGCTATTTTAAGATCAGGCTTTCCGAAATTTATATTTTTCGATTTAAGAAATTTATAGTTTACCCACGCCTCACTGTTGGTAGCACTGTATATTTCAGTTGGAGACTATGGCTGGAAGAGCCTTCTCGGGACAGCGATCTCAACTTGATTTTTTTTTATAAATTTACAGTTGGCACTCTCTGTATATTAATAATAATGTTTTATATATCACCCACTATCTAAAAGAACTTATAAACACTCTGTAAAATATAAAATAAATATAAATCATACGCTAATTATGGTCTACGTATAAATATATATATATAATTTAAAATTATGAGTCAAATATGTAATTTGGTTTTCAAAGTTGGCGCGCTTGTGCGGGAGACGCCCTCTCGTGGCAGTGTCCTCAAACTAGAAGCTGGGAGTTGTTTTAATTAATCTCAAAATCAATTATATTAATCAAATTAAAGACAAATCTAATAAGAAAAATGGTATCCTCCGTGAGGGGGAAATACTAGTACTTTTTAAAAATCTCTTAAAAATGGCTCTAAACATTTTTTAAATGAAAAAATCCTCGTTTAAATTTTTCCCTCCAAATTTGTAGAAAAACTAAAGTTGGCGACAAAGTCGCTTCGTAAGTGTCGCCTCAAGTGGGCTATAGTGTAACCTTAGACTTCTTACCTGTTACATTCTTATCAAGATATCTTATTACTGTTTTTAACAGAATACTGTCCTCATATTTCTATCTCCAAATTTAAGTCTACCAGAATATTTTCCAGTTATCAGGGGAACGCTTTTATTTTACCCTTTGTCAACGTTTAAAAAGAGTTTACCAACCGATATACAACTGGCCCTAAGAGTGTAAACCTGTTAACCCACAACAAGGAAATTTTAAAGGGCAGAGAAAAAAACAAACAAAATTTAATATTTTTGTTATGGAAAGAAACTATTTTACACATTTTTTTCTACAACTTACGATCGTAATTTTAAGTAGCAGTTTTACTTGGACGATGCTACATCTCTTTTTCTTTCGAACCATGTCAATATGCCATATATGATAAAAAATGGATTTAGCAGGCTTACGCTCTAAGGCGACGATATTAAATATTGAAGGAGACAATAAAAAAGTGTCTTCTGCTGGAAAAATAAATTTTTAATTTATTTATAACTAATTAATTCGTGTGAATCAATTGCAATAGACTTATGAAGAGGGCAAAGTTATCGAAACTATAGTCTCGTTATAAATAAATTAAAAAGACACACAGGAGTTTTTTAACGGGTTTCAGTGGTGTTTCACAAAGAAGAAATAAAAATTAAAATTTTTTTTAATTATATTTTTGGAGATTTTATCTTTTTCTTTATACATATTTCGGGTTATGGATAGAGAAAAATAAAAAATCTTCAAAAATATAATTAAAGAAATTTTTAATTTTTTTAATTTTTATTTCCTCTTTGTGAAACACCACTATAACCAGTTAAAAAACTCCTGTGTTTAATATGTTTCACTATAAACCAACACCGCTTTCCCTAAATGTTATTAAAAAGACACACTATTTTATTGTCTCCTTCAATTTATAAAAATTCTGCTACTCTCGGCAAAAAGAAACTTTCAATTTAAGATAAAATATTTCTATTTAAAGGGGAGTGATGATGAAGGTCAAACCTTCGAAACTAGAGTCACTAAAAAATAAACTATATATAATATACTATATATGTTTGTCTAGATTAATTTGTAACAACGCTAAGAGAAATTTCTCTAAAAAAATCTCCCTCTTGCCTACAATCGAACCTACGAACTCTTGAACTAAGGTCATTAGTTTTAACCACTAGACCAATCTGACATTAATATTTATACCATGATTTCAGTTACTAAAACTATAAATTTTTGATTTAGACTTTGTGTCGAGATAATATTGTATTCATTTGAACTCGAATGAAAATGAAAAAACACCAATAGATTTTAAATTAAGAAACATTAAATATATATTAATTAACGAGGCAAATTTGAAATATAATTGTCAGTTCGGATTTTAAACTGACAGCTCCAATTGATTTTCATTAACCAGGCAAATTTGAAATATAATTTTAATTTGCACTCGAATTTTGAAATGAAAGACTCCAATTCATTTTAAATTAAGAAACATTAAATATATTTTTTGTAATTAATTAAATTAATTGAACCGCGTAAATTTGAATAATTTCCATAATTCAGACTGCGAATTTTTTGCAGTTCATAAATCATTTCATTATTTTTGTTTTGAAAAGGAAATGAAATTGAATTTTAAATTTAAATATATTCATAATTATTCCCCCCCCCCCCCCCCGCCACTCAAAAATTAAAGAGGCGAAACTTTTAAGAGACGATGTATTTTCGGTAGTTTACGGGTATACATTTGGAGTGTGGTTTTTTAAGAGGAATAAAATTTTTGGACCGAAACGCTGCCCGCCAGGGCACCGGTCCGGAGGGCCGAGCTTCGAGGGCGTGCCGATGGCACGCACGAAAAGCTCGTATATACATATTTGTACTTCTACTTTATTTGCATCAAGCAAAGGACAACCTCACTGGAGTTCTCTTTATGAAAAATGTGTCAATTTATATTTGAAAACATTTTATAACATCAGCAACAAAATTTACATACAGTAGTATTGATTTCAAGAAAGCTGGTGAAGTGTTTGGCTTGGCTTCAAAAGTTCGATTTCGATTTTTCCCCGGAAATGCACATTTGAAGTCCCACGAATTCAATAAGACTATTTTCCAGCCATTGGTCTATCTGTTGCCTATGCGCTAATGGGCAACTCGGGTAAGTAAAGTTAAGCCTTGATTTAGTTTTATCTTTTGAAAAGATCACACCAGGCTTTGCCTGAGTCAAATGCTTTTGGGACTTTTGAAAATATCTCCAAAATGATTGGAACATTTTTTTTTTCAGTATTTATTAAATATTACGTATTTTTTCTTGTCTATAAATATTAAAAAAATCATATGTCAGAGAAAAGTTTTATCTCAGTTTGTTTTAAAAGATTTATTACCCTAAAGGTCATGGGTTCAGATCTCGTGCACTACATTATTTCATTATTATTAGTATTAGTAATAGCTGGTGATTTTTTTTTAATAATCATTTGAATCCAAATTATATAAATAAATTTTTTACTTAAAATTTTATTATAATTTATTTTATATTTATTATCCTTTTTTTTTAACCGATTTAAGTGAAAGTCACGTGGAGAGAGAGAAAAGTGGGCACAAATCGCGCCAGAATACTTTTTTATTAATCTACAATTTATTTCGTTTTATCATTGATTTTTTTATTTATATTTTAGAGTTCAAAACTTCTGCCTGTAAGGCTGTATAACTTTAAGGGGCGATGATTTCTAAACGTTTTGTAATATTCTTATTAATCGGTCTTAATAAAATGACAGACAGACACTTTTGAAAATCCACCAGCCAGTTTTAGCCGATAATCTTCTTGCTAAGAGTAATTGACACCAGGTGTTTCTTACTTCATGGATTTTACGGTAAGCCTTGATTAGTAGATGCTGTTATCTAACTCGGATTCTTTGTTTGTTGAGTTGAACCTTGTAATCGTATTTTGACCCACTTTTAACCAATCGATTGTTTTGAAATTTTGCACATAAACTCCTCTTTTTTTTAAAGTTGGTTAAAAATATATTTTAAACTTTAAACATAAAGAGAAACAAAGAGGTTGTCCTCTGCTTGATGCAAATAAACATACACACATATATATCAAATATATATATGTCAGGGGCGGGCGGTGATTATGCTGTCCAAAAAAGAACCCTTCATTTTTGAAAATTTTGTTTTATTATTGGCAAAATTCATCGATAACAGCTTAATTTTTAAAATTTCTCAATAGATTTTTTTTCATTTGTTAATAAAGACAGAGCGGACAGTCTATCTTCACTTTGACTACTTACAGGGGCATGTAAAAATAATCCACATTTCTATCTTAGAGACTCTGTCTGAATACTTTCAATAAATATTTTTTTAGTTGCTATAAAATAATTAGTTAGAATGTAAAAAATTACCATACCTATGGATTGCGAGTACGGCTTGCACTTTCCTTCTTTGTTTTTAATAATATTTTGTCTACCTAATTATAAAATTGTATTTGTCGATCTAATAATAATGTAGGTATTGTGTGCAAATAGATGCTAGGCAGGGATGAGCCATACCCTTAAATGATCTGACAATTTGATTGTCTAAATACTAAGGGCTCCCAGGATCAAGGTGTGGCTATTAAATGACTGGAGTGATGCTGCTACTGGGAAACAGCGAGCGGGCCGTGGCGTGGCAGGTTTGAACATGATTGTGTCCCACCCTCTGCTCGCTACACAAGCCTTCGCTTCAGTTTGTCTGTAAAACAATTTTATAATAAGGTAGACAAAATATTAATTAAAAAAAGTGGCTAAAGTGCAATCAAATACTTCTTTCAAAACAACTTTTAGTTCATCATTCACAATTCATTTTTTTATTCAATATATAGATTTCAAATGAAAGTCAGACATCGTGTAGGTGTCAAGTAATTTACTTTCAAATTCATAAAATCAAAGTATTTTCCATAAAATAGTCAAAATGATTCAAATATGAAATCTGAAATAATCATATTCTAGTTCATAGTCCCATAAAATTTATATTAAAGCTAAACGAGATTCGAATATGACACAGTATGAAGATATTCTTGACGTTCTGAGATTTTAGGGATGCGTCGCATCCACAGCATCCATGGACAGCACGCCACTGAAATATGTATATATATTATTATTTTAATGTGTATGTTAATTTGCATCAAGCAGAGGACAACTTCTTTGTTTCTCTTTATGATTCAACAACTCTGCTACTCTCGATAATATAAAAACTGTTCAATTAAACTTTAAAAAAACATGGTGTAAACATTTACAGGAAATCCACTTTACAAGATAATATAAAAATTTTAATATAGGTGTATCCTATGCTAGCCAATTACATATGCAAATAAGACTTATAAAATAAAAATATATAAAAATAAAAAACACACTTCTTAAAAAATAAGCTTTTATTTCAAAACGCACTAAAAATTAGAAAATAACTTTTCTTTCAGCATTCACAAATGCCCATAGTCACATGTCTAAAAATAAAGAAGTGGGCGTTTTTAACTTGAAATTATATTAAAATAAGCAACTAAGCTTTTTCATAAGGATAAATCAATTAGGTTATCCTCTGTTTTATGCAAATTCATATATACCTATAACTATATTACATATTATAATGAATTAGCTAAAATAATCTTTTATTTTTCCCATGTGACTATGGACAGTTTTTAAGTATTTTCTACTTTTTTAAGGCATTTTGAAATAAAATCTAATTTTTTAAATAAAACGCGGAATATCTGATTTTTATTAATTTCCTTTAATGCATATGTACGTAAGTTATTTTTCAGGTCAAATTCTTAAACATTCACTAAAGGAAATAATAGAAATTGGATATTGGTGCAATTTTAGACATTTATAAGCCTTTGAAATATTGATTTATTCCCTGAAGGTCATTCTGATTGAGTTTTATTAAATAACACAATAAAATTAAAATACAAACATTTCCCCTGAATGCCCGCAGGAGCTATTTTTGTACTTGGCTAATTTAACTTTTCCAGGCTTCAATTATCGGTTTTATTCAAGAAAATTGATATTAACACATACAAACACAAATAGAAGGAGTTAGAGAGAGATTTTCTAAAAACTATTTTTTTTTTATTTTTTTTAATTAGATATACCTACTTGATAAGTACAGTGATTTTTGAAAAAATCATTAATGCCGTTTTTGAAAAAAATCAAATATCTTTGAACCAAAAATTTGTGATTACTTGAGTTTACAAACGACCCGCGAGAACCGGGACCGCTCGTTTCTAGAGCCCTAGAAGTAGTGATGAGCAGAATTGGTCTTGGTCTTGGTTTTGCTTTGCTCATCACTAATATTAATATTCAAAAACAAAATAATAATAATACTTTTCTTAAAAGTGATCAGGACTTTCTAAACACCCTATAGAAGACTTTACAAACATACCCTCTGCCTATATGAATTAGTGATGAGCTTGGACTTGCAGTCTTGGTCTTGGTCTTGCTTTGCTCATCACTAATATTAATACTCAAAATCAAAATAATAATAATATTTTTCTTAAAAGTAATCAGGACTTTCTAAATACCCTATAGAAGACTTTACAAACCCTCTGCCTATATTAATTAGTGATGAGCTTGGACTTGCAGTCTTGGTCTTGGTCTTGCTTTGCTCATCACTAATATTAATACTCAAAATCAAAATAATAATAATATTTTTCTTAAAAGTAATCAGACTTTCTAAATACCCTTAGAAGACTTTACAAACCCTCTGCCTATATTAATTAGTGATGAGCTTGGACTTGCAGTCTTGGTCTTGGTCTTGCTTTGCTCATCACTAATATTCCTAAAAAAGGAGACACTTCACAAATCTCTAATTACAGGCCTATCTCGATCACATCTGTTCTTTCCAAAATAATGGAATTAGTCATAAACCAACACGTCCTTCATCACTTAGAAAACAATAAATTAATTCACGATAGGCAATATGGATTCAGACAAAATCGTTCCACAGGCGACATCTTAACCTATGTCACCCACACCTGGAACAATACTCTAGAGGCCGGAAAAGAAACCTTCGCTGTAGCCCTTGATATCTCCAAAGCTTTTGACCAGGTTTGGCACAAAAATCTTCTTGCCAAACTGCCAGCCTTCGGATTCACACCAACTCTTCGCAAATGGATAGAAAGCTTTCTGACAAACCGAAGTATAAAAGTTGTGGTGGATGGAACATCATCTGAATCGTTCTCCACAAACTCTGGTGTTCCCCAAGGCTCCGTAATCTCCTCCACACTTTTCCTAATGTATATAAACGACCTTTTCGATCAAACGGCAAACCCCACTCATTGTTACGCCGACGATAGCACTCTACACGGTAAACCCTCACTCCCGAACAATCGAATCAATGTTACCTCCTCAATTACTCTCGACCTAGACAAACTGAATAAATGGGGCTCACAAAATTTAGTTAACTTCAATTCAAACAAGACTCAATGTTGTCTAATTTCTAGGCGCGAAAATAAAGATTTCCCTGATATTCTCTTCGATTCGAATACCCTAAAAATGTGTGACAGCCTATCCATGCTGGGCGTCTCTGTCGCATCTGACCTGTCTTGGAATGAACACATCTCCTCTGTGGCGAAATCTGCAGCAAGGAAGATTGGCTTCTTATTCAGGTCCAAGCGATTTTACAAACCCCCACAACTTCTCACCATCTACAAGGCCCAAATCCGCCCTCTGTCTCGAATACGGCTCTCATCTGTGGAGAGGGGCCTCAAAATACTCTCTTGCTACCCTGGATGCAATTCAGAAACGAGCCGTCAGGCTAATTGACGATTCTACCCCTCACGGCTCTTATTTATTTCTGGACTGCCTTCATCCAATCCTGAGATTAGAAAAATTGAAAAATCAATAAATATTATTTGGTAAATTAAAGTATTGCACGAGTTATTTGATCATACCTACCTCATATTATCTTTCATCTCTTGCCGTTCAAAGTATAAGGATATTCTAAGTTTAATAAATAAATAATTTTTACTTAGGCAACAAAAAATAAAAAACAAAGAAAGAAAAAAGTACTTTTTTTTTATATTGTGCAGTTGCAGATTTGCTGGCTAATATAATGAGAGTGGGGTGTGGTGGTGGGGGAATGTCTGTCTGTCGCTTCCACTTTTATCAAAGATTAAAATTAATTTCAAACGAGTTAATATTTTATTTATTTACCGCTTTTATGGAAAATTAAGTCATTAAATATATAAAATGATTAAAGTAATATACTAATATAAATAGGTATATCTTCTATATAGAAAGAGAAGGGAAGAAGATAGTGAGAGTGAATAAATAATAAAATTAACCAAATAAAAAACGATTAAATGGAAATATCAAGTAGAATAAAAAAAAGGCCAAGTACCTACGTTGTTTGAAAAAATGAATTGTACTATCTATATCTATATATCTAAATAGCGCTTCATGGGAATTCGGGAATGTTTTTTTTAATGGGCTGACTAAAAGGCATTTAAATAAAATATACTCCGAAAGTATTTGCAATGGGAAAAACTTTCCTTCTTCTTGTTTATTAACAAATAACGGATCGATTCTTTTTCGTTTAACAATCTCTTCGCGTCTAATTAAATACTCTTTCCAAAATGAGTATTTTTTTTTCTGCTTATCGATCTAAAAATGCCTAAAAACTGGAGCTAAATTATTTTAAAAAGTTTGTCTAAATTCCGCCCACGATCCTCCAAGAAAACCAAGAAATAGAAGGTCATTTTGGTGTCTAAATGTTTGTATTTCCAAATCAAAGAACGGATTAAATTTTGGACATTCTAGCTTTTAAAACTTGCTGACCAAAATTCCAGAAATTCGGGGGGGGGGGGGAATGAATTGTATGTATATGGTGAGCTATCGAATTACAGACGAGCCAATTTGAAACCACAATTTATAAAATACATATCCAATTCGATGCACCAACCATTTGAATCAAAGGGTCAACATTATTATAGTTTCAAGTCGACTCGTCTGAGATTTTTCCAGTAATTAAAATAAAATTATTAGAAATAAGCAAATTTCTGATTACATCCATAATTCTAATTCCATACTGAACCAGATAAAATAACGTTGTTTCTTATATTAGCCGTTTCAAATGAGATAAGATATTTGTGATGAGAAATTCGAATGGTTGTAGTTAATGAAAAGGATCCTCCGAAACGTTGGTTCTAAAAAAAAGTTAAAAACTGCATTCCAATCAAAGTTATTTTTGCCATCATATTCAATTTGACTCTTTTTTTAGGGGTTTAAAAACTAAAACGGCACTCAATTAGTGTCGCTACAATATCTGTCTGTAAGTCGGAGCAATGTAGCTTGTAATCTAAATAAGGGGCTGTCCATGTCACACAGTAAGGGGGAGGGGGGGGGGATCTCAGATGTGTGACAAAAAGTGACAGAGGATCTTAAAAATTGTGATGTCACAAAAGTCAAAAATTTAAAAATTTTTAAAATTTCAAATATTTAGTTGAAAAATAGTGGAAGGCAGCCCAAAGATACTGAAGAAAAAAATTATTACATTTCCAAATAAGATGTAAAAAAAACTTGGCCAAGTGATTTTCAGCGGCGCCACGGTCGGCCAATTTTTTACGATCAAGAGAGTTTTGCAGAGACCGAAACAAATGGTAGTCAGACAGTGCAAGGTCCGGGCTATATGGTGGAAGCATCAAAACTTCCCAACCAAGTTCCGTCAATTTGTTCCAAGTCATCAAAGATGTGTGTGGTGTGGTCTCTACAAAACTCTCTTGATGGTAAAAAATTGGCCGACCTAAGCGCCGCTGAAAATCACTTGGATAAGTTTTTCGACGATATATCACAGAAGTTCTACACCGATGGAATTATGAAGCTACCCAAAAAATGGCAAAAGGTCATAGATAATAATGGTCAATGTACTTGATTAAAATTGATTTTAAATAAAGAAATTTTTTGTTCTAAAATTTACCAAAAAAACCGCGGAGATCTTTTATATGACCTATTATTTATTGGACTGTCATTCTTTTTTCCTCCTTTCCTTTAAAACCTCCTCTTCACTACCCCTGGACTGCCTTCCATTACTTTTCAACTAAAAATTCTACCATAGTCCGTCTCTCTCGAAAGAGAAAATTTCTTCAAATATTTTCAAATATATTTTTTATATTTCAGATTATTATTTTATTTTTATTTTTTTCTCTCAATCCCCCTTTGCCTCAGGAACTAAATGCCCATTTAGCCAGTCGTCATCAGAACTTGGCCAAATTAATATGGGACCACCCCTAAGGTACCCCCTTTCCAATAAAGAAGAATCATTGAAATCGGTCCATAAACAAAGAAGTTATGCGTGAACATACATAACAAAAATAACTGGGGAAAAAAACAGGACCAATCGGGAACTAGATTGAACCCAATGCAAAAAAATAATCGAAATCAGTCCTCATGGTAAAGAAAAATAAATTTTCAAACGCAAAAAAAACCCCAGATATTCCGTTGAATTGATAACCTGCTCCTTTTTTCGAAGTCGGTTAAAAAAATTGTAACCAAGCAATTTTTAGCAAAAGTGATAGTGTAACGTCACAATACAGGGGGCTCAATCAAAATGTCACAGGGGGGGGGAGTCTAAGAATCTTTAAATTCATGTGAAGTAATTTATGGACAGCCCCTAAGATATAAATTTGAAATTTACAAGTTATAATTATTTATTTTCTTCAAAGTCGATATTTGTATAACAATATTAATCGGTGAATATTTTGTGGAGAGTCGGCGTATTTGAGATCAAAAGTAAAATACCTATATTTTTTATCATTGATTGTGAAGCATATCATTACATAGAAATATGCTAAATTTTTTTAAATTTATTTCGATTTAAAATGATATATTTCATCCTTTCAACAAGCTGAATTAATTCGGAGTTCGGTAAAGGTTCGAGAACCCTTAAAATATATCGTATATATAAGCACTATATTCTAGGCAGCCTGTTGCGAATGACCGAAGAAAATCATTTTTTTAATCTATTATAGGTATAAATAGAAGGGAAGGGAGTAGGGGGTGTGAGAGAAAAGAAAGAAGAACCGATAATTGGACTAGGCTAGTATAATCGGTGATAAATGAACTATAATTAGAATTTAATCACAGTAATTACAATCGGATTCAAAAAAACAAGCATTAAATGGTTAATTAATTAATATCAATTTTTATTAAAAAGAAAGGAAATTCTTAAGTTGTTTGATTAAGAGCATTTTCACCAATATTCATTTTTTTTTTCAAAAATGTTTAATCTTATTAACTCTAAATTGAGTGTTTTTCTGCCGAGGGTAGCAGAATTTTTATATATTGAAGGCGTAATAGACTGATGAAGAGGGCAAAGCCCTTGAAACTACTATAGTCTCGTTATAAATAAAATTTATAGACACACTCTTTTATTGTCTCCTTCAACTTATTAACTCTCATTAAAACCTCTAAGTCCAGTCATAGAAGGAATATAGCTAAAATGTTTATATACCTATACCTTCATTTATCTAAAGAAGAAATAGAAGTTGAACCATGGGCCACGGGTTGGACAGCCCTGGTTTAAATCGAATGGGATTAAAGAAGGATATGAGGAATGATAATTTATTTTTTAAAAGGGTTACGGATATAATTCCTGGCTATCCATTATCTATTGACACGTAAGAACGTGAAAATATCTAAAAGACAAGTCCTGAAAAGTTTTTTTTCATTCGTATTGGACCTTTTTTGTTATGTATGTACACGCATAACTTCTTTGTTTATGGACCGATTTCGATGATTCCTTTTTTATTGTAAAGGGGGTACCTTAGGGGTGGGACCATATTAATTTGGTCAAGTTCTGATAATATGATCAATGATAAAATAACGTAAATCTCCAATTCTTATGTGCAAATAATCGAAATTATAATAAATAAAATCTTTTATAAAAAAAAATCTTAAAACATCCATTTAAAACCCGCAAACGTTTCGAGAGAATTTCTATATTTATGAATTTAATTTTATTATCATTTTGTGATTCATTCACCCGACGCTTTCTCTTACGAGATGCATGCAAGGTATTATATTAAGTCACTATTAATAAACATCACTAAAATGAGAAAAATAAAAATAATTTTTATAAAAAAAAATAAAACCGACTTCAAAAAAATTAAATGCAACAAATAAAATAATAATAACTTAAAAATAAAATAAAATGCACCAAAAGGTATAAAACAATTATCTTATTTAGTTACAACTAAACGACGAAATATCAACATGAAACCACTTTTTGAAATCGGTGCCAAACAAATACATTATATGAATTGCACTCGACGGATCTTACTTAGTACGTTTGGCGGGTAAGCTCGCTTATATAGTTTGTTTGGCACCGACTTCAAAAAGTAATTCCATGTTAATATTTCGTCGTTTAGTTGTAACTATATAAGATAATTATTTTATACCATTTAGTACATTTTATTTTATTTTTAAGTTCTTATTATTTTATTTGTTGCATTTAATCCTTTTGAAGTCGGTTTTATTTTTTATGGAAATAGTTCACTAACATTAAAAGTGTGATGAGTGTGAGTTTTGGTATTGAATTCAGCTGCTCTTATAAAAAAAAAAAAAATGCATTCAACTATTTTATGGTTTGCTCTAACACTTTTCATAAGAATTATTTTTACCGTCTTACAGATAGAAAATTGGATATTTTTATAGTAAAACAATTTCTTGATAGTTATTAACTTGCTATAATAAATGATTTAGTTCAATATCCTATCGATGAAGACTTTTTTAAATAGTTTATTTACTATATAAACATTAAATGAAGATATATACGAAAACCTAGATTGCAGGAACTTTGGAATTTAGCAAAGAAATGCTCATTGACTGGATTAAATAACTCTAATTTGTTCTTTTTAGCTTGCTTCATCTGAAACGTAGCGAAAAATCATTTTTTACCAAAGCTTTTTCTGTGCGTCTGCCAATCTCTGTCTCAGGATTCCGAGACCCAGGATAAGTAAAAAAAAGTCGTAGTAAGGTTTTTCTGCTATCAAAATATATGTAATTTGTTTTCTGCACAATTTATAATTGAATATGCAATTTCAAAATGGGAACATGTCTGAAAATAGAAAATGTTCAGAAAAGAAAAAACTAATTATTTTGTAGTGTAAAAATTTTTAAAATTTATTTATTTCATTTTGGAGGCAGTAAAATTAATACCAGAACTGTGCCTTTTTCGAGCATACTAGAGGCAGGGGGCTTTTAGATTACATTTATATGAAAAAGTGTATTTGTCAAAACATGCGAGATGTGTCCTTTTCGAAATTGCATATTCAATTACGGTAAGCAAAAAAGAAATTCGGATAAATTCAATATTTTGGTTTGCCTGCCGAGCGTAGCAAGTAATTTGACCACACACACTCTTACTACAATACCTAGATTTTCTCTAACTGGTCCCAATGATGGGGGCCTCTGGCACATACTGTATATACCAATACAGGACAGTCTGTCAAAATACAATAGAAAAGCAAACCGTTTTTGGTCTCATGAATTTGAGCGCCACCATGCGAGCAAAATGGAAATCTTGCAGTCAAATCCGACTTTCGGCTACCGACAAAATTAAAAAAAAAACTTGAGCGTCATGGAAAAAATATATATTGTGTCCGTTTAATGTTATATATGATTTAATAAGATCGATTTTAAATAATTTACGCATTTTAATATTATGCGCTTTATGTAGTTTACTTTTTTCTCGCTAGAGTGTGCTGTTTTCAGGGTACCATATTTTTGACAGGCTGTCCTGTATTGTTATATACAGTATTTGCCTCTGGCTGAGGAGGTAAGCGAACGGAGCTAAATACCCGGAGGAAAAAAGAATTGCGCAGTATATGAGAGCGATGAAAAATTATTAGATTTTGTCCCGGGCACAATTAATCGAGCCCGGGCCCAGGCTATTAAATCATTAATCCCTCTTTTAAACGATATACGCGAAGCAATTCAGAATAAACCTTATACTAATGAATTCGTTTATTTGTTTGTGACCTCAATCTCCTAGGCTTTCAATTGTTGGTAAGACCCTAAAGAGATGAACATTTTGTTACCTAGCCCCCTTTACATTCAATATAAAACTTTTATTAAATAAAACTTTTATTAAATAAAAGTTTTGGAAATTTCTACCCGGTTCGCAGACTTCACCTGCCCGGTCGGGTTAAGTATTGAATTAATCCGATTTTTTTTGCTTCAAAATATCTAAAAAAAAAACATTTCAGCCATGATGTTTTTCTCTCAGTGTTACTGGGTACTAATACCCACGACAAATAAAGAACGAAGGATGGGTAGTAGAAAGTTTGTTTTTATGTCAAAATATTCGTATTTTCAAAACAAACAAAAATAACTGAAGAGATTTTGAAGTTTCTAGTTTTAAAACTTCAAAAATGCAGAAAAGAAATAGAAGTAGGATAAAATCGACATTCTAGATCGGGTTTACAACCAACTTTGTTACAAGTGAAGCTAATATAAAGCGTGTAAAAAGAAGTCAATACATTAAATGCTACAGATAAGGCAGAGGTGACAGATAGATATCGAAGTCTCTCTGTAAAGCCGCATTCACACTAGGCTGACGACACGTGTTAACTCGTAAGCTGACGTTTTCATCTGCGCGTGTTAACACGTCAGCGTCAGGCGGGGTGTGCAGACTACTCTGATCTGTTAACTCGTTAGTTGTTCTATGGTTAATAACTTTTAAGGAGTTAGGTGTTGGTTCTAGGTGAAACATTTTAATATAATAAAACTTGAGCAAGATGTAGGTAGGTTTCACAAAAAAAGTAAATAAAACAAAATTGAGTTATATTTCGGGGGTGAGCCCATCAGTTTTCTTCGACTCCTGATGATGGGCTCACCCCGAAATATAACTCAATTTTGTTTTATTTCTTTTTTTGTGAAACCTACCTCGCATCTTGCTCAAGTTTTATTATTATAGTTCTATGGTTACTTATACAGACAGGAATACATCGTGGATAGGAGACTTTTGGATGGCTAATCCAAATGAATAAAAAATTAAATATGGAATTTAAATGATAATTGACTGCTTTATTAAATTTGATCCCCTATACAAATAATAAAAAGGAAATCTAACTAATAATGATCATATTATATTAAATTCATTTAAATATTTGAATTCTTAAATTTGATATCTCAAATTATTAATTATGAGAACTAAAATTCAAAGATCATTAATATCTTTTATTTATTTGAGTAAATAGCCTTCTCTGATCTCTTGTTCCATGTTCATCATGGCTGACGGCCTCACGAGTTCTGCGAATTTAGAGCTGACGCGTCAGCAAGCGAGTTATCTCGCAACTCGTCACAACACGTCACATCAGCCTAATGTGCACACTCCTAATTAAAATAATTGATTAATGTTTTTTTTGCACTCGTCAACTGACGAGTTAACACGTGTCGTCAGCGTAGTGTGAATGTGGCTTAAGAGTTCCCATTTTATTTTTTCCATTTATGGTATAAAACCCTAAAAACGACAACTTTAGCACCATTTCGTTTCAATAATAGCGCTAAAATATATACTACTACTTGGGGGGACGTGTGAAATAAAATTATCCTTCGGGGCAAACCAATAATTTGACGGTAGAATTGATATTGAAACAATCCTTTTTTGCTTAAATAAAATATTAGGTAAAATTTAACACAGTGGTTATTAGAAATAAACTGCAACGGATCGTTGCTAAACTTTATCCAAATTCATTTGAAATATTAATATGTTCTTGAGTAAAGTACATTAAAATATAATTTTACTAAAAACTTTATTTAAGCTTTTTTGTGGCCCCAAGGTATTTAATTAGGATATTAAATTTCATCAAAATTGGTTAAGTCATTTTCAAGATATTTAGAAAAAACTTAAAAAGTACTGAAATAAAGTACTAATGTTTGTGGACCGATATGTACCAAAAACTAATCAGCGCTTCATTTTGTTAAACTAATTCAATTTCATTTCAATCAGCGCAAAGGTATGGAAAAAATCGTGGACGAAAAAAACGATAACACACATACATACATCCATCCATCCATACATCCGCACGCACTTCCAAAAAAATGGCACTTTTTGGCCTCTCGACGAGATTCCAGGTAATTTTTGGCAAAACCGTCACGTGCTAAAATTCAATCTCATTGAATACTTCAATTTGTGACCTTAATTGAGTCTATGGGTTCCGTAGTCTTTACCTGAGGACCCTTTGAAGTCGCGCTTGCCGCGAGAGCGATTCCAATACTTTCTCCCATGCTTCGCATTGGATAAAGTAAAAAGTAAGGAATTAATGATAATGACATATAAATGAACATAATATATAGAACTGTAATAAACTTTTCTAGCTTTTAAGAATGTAAAATCATTAATAATTTTTTCCATGTTTAGGGAATGCATGACTTGGTTGATTGAGTACATAAACTGCTAAGATAATCTTGTCTCATTGACAATCTTAAATTATTTTTTAATAATTTTAGTTTTCTAAAGGCTAAAACAGCAGTTACCCGAATACTTAGGAAAATCCGATACGCTGTTTCCATATTTTTTAGTTGGTTATCAACATTTATTATCTATATACATTATTTTATATTTTTTCCGCTAAGTATTTCATTGAAAGTCTTTTTTTTATTATGTTCTTTTGAGGTGATTTTAGCGCCCTCTGAAATTTAGGGCCCGGGGCTGCTGCCCCCTTTGCATGTCTGTACAGCAATTAGAAAAGATTCAAGGCGGTTCAATTGAATTTTTGAAAAAACGTAAGGAATGAGACGAAGAAGAGGGAAAATAAGAAGAGAAATGATAAAGGAACTGTGAGAAGGAAAATAAGAAGTTGGGAGGGGGGGGGGGGTCAGTGGGGGCTGAGAAGATGAGGTAACTTTTTATAACAGAGAGCGTAATCTTTATTTTTAATTTTCATTTCATGGTCATCTGGATTTTTTTCGTTAAACGATATATTATGTAAAAGAAATAATAAAACTATTTTATATTATAATTGGGCTTGTAGAAATTATACTTCCACCTTTGAGAATCAGGATTAAAAAAAAAAAAACTTTTTCAAAATTCAGTACGCTGTCTGCACATTTCGTGATTGGGCAATTTTTATTTTATTTATTAAAGATTTTTTTTTTTGTAATTTTCCTTATACAAGGAAGTTATTTTGTCAATGTTATTTTCCTGTTTTTCTTAGCAAAACATACTTATAAATTGTCCAGGTATCTCATACTGGAAAGCGATCATGGATATAGTGATTGAGAAACGTCGTGTTTTATTATTTCTTTATAGGTGTTTAATTGTTTGTTAATAAATATATATGTAATTGTGAAAATAATGTGGTTTTTAATAAAAATTTCAGCAACAAAAGCAATTAATAATTAATAAAATACATAGAGTTTACTGAAATAATTATCCCCCCCCCCCCCCAAAAAAAAGAAGAAACAAATCGAAAGATATTTAAGAAATAATTATAATTTGTTTAAAACTCGAAATAGGAGAGCTCCCATATATCTTCTTAATATATATACATATATATATAAAGAGAAGGTGATGTTTCATTCATAATCAACGCACAGCCTAAACCGCTTGACCTAGAAAGTTGAAATTTGGAGTTTATATTCTTTCAACGATTTATGGGTGTGCTAATAAGGGATTTTTTTTTTGAAATTCGAACCCTAAAGGGAGGAAAGGAAATGTGTTTTCAGAGTTTTTCAAGATCTCTTAAACCAGAAAAGATATCGATATGGGTTTAGTTTAGAAAGGTGAAAGATTGAAATACAAAAAAACTTATTTGAGTATTTTGCTCTATTTGTCCCCGAAAGGGAGATATAGTCATTTTGGGGTAAATTTTTGAAATTTTTAAAGTGCTCTATCTCCTCGAATTTTTAAGTTTTAGCATTCAAATTTGGTACATACGTTTATGAATGCTAAATCTCGGGAATGTTTTTTTTTATCTTTTTGAAATTTGACCCCTGAACTGAAAAAAGGGGGATTTTTGATTTTGTGGTTAAAAAACAAAATATTAACTCTACGGCAAATTTGTTATAAGGAAAGTTGTAGGGCAAGTAATTTTTGACAAATTTTGTTTAAAAAAATTCCCCCAAAAATGGGGGAGGGGGTGATCAAAAATGAAAATTCTTGCCCTTAGAACAAAGTAAACCAAATTTCGGTGATTTGGGGTGGGGAGTCTAGGGGGCGTATCCCCCTGGCTAGCAAGAGGGTCGCCGAAGGCGGAGCTTCGCAGCTAGTACCAAATAATGATCGGAATCCAAGCTCAAATCAATCGAGATGTGGTAAATGAGCTAGAAAATTGAAACTTAAGTCGAAGGGGAGTTTATCGACACAACTAGGGGGATCGAACCAACTAATTAGTTTCAACCGTTTTGACAATGGTGACAATCACCATGACCTATGTGAATAAAAGCGTATAAAAATTAAAAATCAGGGTCCTTGGGGGGGGGGGGGGGTATTTTTCATGAACTGATTAAGAGGGGTCCAGAGGGTGTAGCAAGAGACCCGCTGAAGGCGGACGTAGCAGCTAGTAAGCAAACCAAGTAGGAGTATAAATTAATGTAAATAATTTTCCAACAAATTTTGCAAATTTCGAAAAATAGAAATTTTATTTTCGACTATTGTTTGTATTTTTGAGTTAACTAATCAAGCAAGATATCGTTTAGGTGTTGTAAGGGCCTGTAAGGATATTAATCCGGTGGTGATGGATGTCTATCAGGAAAGACGTCCAGGGCCAGGAACCGGAATGAGTTGAGTTGAGGGATGCTGTTGAGTTTGAATTGTCTTAGGATGTTGGGCGTGGCCTGGCTAGCTGTTTAGCTGGCCATGGCTGCAGCTGCAGCTGCACTTGCCTGCCTTTTAATAGGCACGCCTCTCTACTACTACTACTACTACTACTAATACTAGTACTATACTACTCTTTTCTTCCTTCCTTCCTTCCTTCCCTTTTCCTTTCTTTTGGCTGTCCATTTTCTATCTTTATTTTCCCTTTCTCCTCTCCTTACGTTAAATTTTGCTTGTAGTACTTAATACCCTCCCTCTTTCTCTTTAAAGCTCCTTAAAGATGTCAACCTAATTCACCAAATAAAAAACATAATAAATCATGACGTTTTAGTATACCGATCATCTTCATTTTTGGTAAACATCTCCGTTTTCAAATGCGGTAAGATTCAAAGAAAAAATTCAATCGATTCAGCGATTTTATTGGATTATTTTAATTTGTTTTCTATCAAGTAGTCAAACACAGTAGGTTGTAAATGATTTTTAATTGAAAATATTATCTGTTTTTCTGATATATATGTAATATAATTTATTTGTTAGAGACTATAGTTTCGAACTATTGTTGAACTTCACCATCAGACTTAAATTACGTAAATTTCTCATGGTTTGAAATATCCGAATGGATATAGGTAAATTCGTTTTGTTGTCATAGTGAGCTGGTCATTGAACAACAAAGGTATTTTAACCTATGAGAAATAAGATCAGAAAGAACATTTCTAAATAAAAAGACTACCTAATCATAACGGTTTGTAAAAAATTAATTTTAAAAGGGCTGAAAAAAGAAAACTAAAATAAAATCACCAGTGGAGCTAAAAACTTGTAATTTGATATTATGAAGATTACTGTTAAAAAGTTTTAAGGCTTCCCAGAAAAATTTCAGGCAGCGGAGTGTCCAGAAAGATGATCGCCTAGTTAGCAACAGGGCAGCTATCTCTGGATTTGTAGCTATAATAGTACTCAAAATATTAATGAGAAATCAATGAGGACATCCTCTGCTTGATGCAAATAAAGATATACATATATAGGGGTTTCCATTAAGGAAGCTCAAACTTTAAATTTAAATAAAAAAAGTTGTGTAGGAGATATCATTTAAATTTTTTCTTTTTTTGAAAGAGTATATGCCTACATTATGTATGGAATATAATATCGGCCAATAGATTTAAAGTACACGATCTCGGTGGTCAGTTGAAATCGCCGAATTGAGAGATAACCATCCCGTCGAATTTTTCGTTCAGAAGATCCATTGTTGCATGGACTATGTGGCACGTGGCTCCATCTTGTTGGAACCACATGTCGTTGATACCCATATTTTCCAATTTAGGACCAAATTGGTTATAATCGACCTGTACCTCTCCTCGGGGCCAGCTTAATTTTGGAAAAAGTCTGGGCCAATGCCACCGCCGGCGCCGGACCAAAATCCAGACCAAACAGTGACTTTTTCTAGATGCATTTGCAACTGATGGGTCTCATGTGGATTGTTATCAGCCCAAATGCGACAATTAAACCGAGATTGTGTGATTTAACGCCATTAGACTTTTTCTTGGGGGCTATTTTAAATCGCGAATCTATGCGAATAAGCCACAGACAAAATGTAGATATACCTATACTCTTTCAAATAAAAAACATTTTTTAATGATATCTCATATATAACTATTTTTATTTAAATTTAAAGTTAGAGCGTCCTTAATGGAAAACCCTATAGATATAATGAATACTTATATAAAAATTTTGTTAAAGATTATAGTTTTGAAGATCATCATCAATCATATTCTATCTGTTATTTCTCTTTTTTTTAATAATATTGATGTGAGAAGGAGATAGACCAGAAGGTGCATCCCCTAAAGGCATGTATGGGATGGGCCCTCCATTGTGAAAAGAACAGAGTAGAAGGAAAGAAGCCGGGATCACTAGCCAAATCTCAGAAAGTTAGATACAATCTAATATCCAATTTACTAAGTTTTTAGGGGCTTCGAGCAGTGGTAAATTCTCCGTTCGATAAATTAGATTAAATGTATCTCCCACTTAATTTTTTATTTCCAGGCCCTATACTTACAGAAAAAATGTCTGGGTATAGCCGGGAATCGAACCCGAGACCTCCGGGTTGCCAGCCAGACATGCTGACCATTACACCAGGGAGGCCAGGGTTCGAATACCCGATTGGATGGGGTAAATTTGTTTTGTTGTAGGTAATAGTAAGCTGGCCACCTCACAAATGAATGCCAATATAGGTTATCTGATCACCTAAAGATCCTTAAATAACAGAATAAAATCATTTTTAGAAAACGGGCTTGTGATAAATAACTAGAGGAACTCCCAGAGGTCTGCGGATCACAATTTCGGAGCTACTGTTCTAGATCATTAATCTTAATTTTCTCTTGCTATCGGTTTAGAGAGGTTTTTGAATTTGAATTTGAATGTTTTCCTTCAATAATTCAATCAATTGCTTGTAAACTGTTTTTTGGAATAATTCAATTAATCCAGTCAGTCGAAGACGTTCACATTTTTAATAATAATTGAATAAAGCAATTAAAATAAACGAAGATTAGATAAACTGCCTCTGTGTTATAGTGATAGAGAGATCTTTTAATAGGAAATGTATTTAATATAGATACCTAATCAGTTGATATTTCAAAGAAGGGTCTAATTGTAAGAAAGAAAAGATAATATAATAAAATTGGATAAAAAATAGTAAAAGCTTTCTTGTTTAAATATTCCGGAATGCAAATAAGAGAGACCATCCAAGGGACGAGGGGATGTGTGTTAAAGTGTCGATGGATGATGGTGGGGGTATCTATCTCTTACAGGGAAAGAAGTATAATAGTGATTTAATATTTGATCCAAAAAATTCATTGTATTATATGTATGAGGTAGGGCCATTTATTTAATCATTATTATTTGATAATTAAGTTAAATAATTGTTAAAAATAATTATTAAGATTTTTTTTAGATCTAATTGATTCATGTATTTTGTTTATTTGATGTCGTATAAAAAATAGTTCTTATGAAAGTTGTTCAGTTTTTTTTTTGTAAAATAAGTATAGACGTATAGAAAAATATAGGGATCCATTTAAAAAACAGAACTTGACCTCGAAATACCCTTGAAAGCTTGTTCTACGCCAAAAAACAATAGCGTAGTTTAGTTTCCCCCTTGATATAAATAAACTTTTATTTGAAACTTTTTTCCATATAAATTATATAATGCACTGTTTTTGAGTTATAAGACTGTCTCAAGATAAAAACTCACCCGGTATAGTAATGTAAAAGGACATCAGTCTGTCTAATAATAATAAATAAATAAATAGTTACTATGTGTGTGTGTGTGTGTGCTGGGTGTATCCTCTGCCACTCTCCTCTTCTCAAGGACACGCCAATACAGATACAGATACAAAACGGGGATAAGGGGGGATTGAAAATGAATGGATTCAATTCAACATTTTTTCAATAAAAAAATAAATCAAAACAAAAAACAAATACTGAATAAACGGTGGACATATCATACAACATTCACTTTTTATATTTACTTGGAGTACCTAAGTAGACATAGAGAGAGCCTTGCTTCTATCCTCCCACTGCATTAGCATCTCATTGGAATTGATTGGCAAGGCCTATACAGAGATAGTGGGAGTTACAAGCTTCTATATTAACTAGAAACGCAACAGTAAGTTTTACTTCTTAAGATTGTATAGAAATGTCAATTCAGGCTGAACAATAATTTTTAGAAAGTAAAAACCGAGTTCAAAAAATTAAATTCAACAAATAAAATAAATAAGAACTCAAAAATAAAATAAAATGCAGTAAAAGGTATAAAATAAGTATCTAATTTAGTTACAACTAAACGACGAAATGTTTACATGAAATCACTTTTTGAAGTTTTATGAATCGCACTCGACGGATCTTACTTAGGCCCGGTTGTATGTCGCAAAGTAAATGCTTTTTACCACTCACCAAGGTAGATGGTAAATGGAGCCACTGGGATGGCCAATCAGATGACAGGTACATTCATGTAGCTGTCATCTGATTGGCCATCCCAGTGGCTCCATTTACCATCTACCTTGGTTAGTGGTAAAAAGCATTTACTTTGCGACATACAACCAGGCCTTAGTAGGTTTGGCGTGTAATGAAGACAACATCGCATAAGCTCGCTTGTATAGTTTGTTTGGCACCGACTTCAAAAAGTGATTTCGTGTAACAATTTCGTCGTTTAGTTGTAACTAAATTAGATAATTATTTTATACCTTTTGGTGGATTTTATTTTATTTTTAAGTTCTTATTATTTTATTTGTTGAATTTAATTTTTTTGAAATCGGTTTTTTTGTTCTAAAAATTATTTTTTATTTTTCTCTTTTTACTGATGTTATTAATAGTGACTTAAGATAATATTTTGGATGCATCTCGTAAGAGAAAGCGGGCAAATGAATCAGAAAACGATAATAAAATTCAATTCATAAACAGAGAAATTATCTCGAAACGTTAGCGAGTTTTAAATGAGCGTTTTAAGATTGTTTTTTTTTTATAAAAGATTTTATTTATTATAATTTCGATTATTTGCTCATAAGGATTGGAGATTTACGTTTTTTTATAAAAGATTTTATTTATTATAATTTCGATTATTTGCTCATAAGGATTGGAAATTTACGTTAGTTCGTCATTGTTTATATCATCAAAACTTGACCAAATTAATATGGGAACACCCCTAGGGTACCCACTTTCCAATTAAAAAAATCATCAAAATCGGTTCATAATTGGGGAAGAAATCGAATAACATACATAAATACAAAAAAAAATTCAGTAGAATTGATAACCTCCTCATTTTTTGAAGTCGGTTAAAAAGAATTGAAACATCACCAGAAGAAGCTGAAGCGACTATAGATTATCTGCTCTGTTTAAATATCAAATCTACTGTTAAATTTGAAAAAAAAAATAACGAAAAATTCTATGAAGCGGTTATCGATAAATTTTTCAAAAAGGAGTGAAGAATAAAATAAAATTAAAAAAAATGAAGGTCTATTTTTTGAACAGTATCCCCTGGTTGAAAAGTCACCGCCCGCCACTGATTCCCATATATGTAGTATTTTCTAGGCAAAAGTAGTTTAAAAGTTCGGGTTCATCGCAAAATACTTTACACTTACTATATTTAAATTTAAGTAAGTAAAAGATACAAATCTAGAAAGACGTTTAAAAGATATGGCCATATATTAAGTCAGTCGTCGCCTCTTGTCTAGACGATTATTTTCTGAAGAATTGTCCCTCCAAACTTAATAATAAAGTGAAAAATAGAAAGAGGTAGACAGTAACAAAAACTACCTGGTTAATGACTGACAAAAACCCCAAAACAAAAACAAGAACGGCAACTGTGTAATCATTAAGAACTTTTTTCGTATCTATAAAACCAATCACCATTCGTGAAATTAACATTTTTTAAATTTTAACAACTAGTCCTAGTCAAAAGTGAATAGGATCTAGTTAAAATCGATATCTGTGGCTGAATTTTTAGGTAAAGATAAGAAAATTATCTTCTGGATTCCCATATCCCCGAAAACTCAGGAACGAAACGTTATGGAAACTTCGTTCTGGTGCCAATTTGTAAAATAGTATATTGACTAGATTTTGGATTTTCTGGCTTTTTCAGATGAACAAAATTAGATCTTTAGATGGAGAGGTATACCTATATGAGTTGTGGTCCATCATCATCACGGTGTAGACAATTCTAAGATTGGTTTGCCAACTCTCTCACTTCTCTAAAAGTCTCACTCACATTCCATATTTTTCATTAATTGGCGGAAATACCCCAATCTAGTTATTCTCCTTCAAAATGTTTCTTAGCAAAAATTTGGCACAGAGGTTTGTATTAATAATAACACTGGTCGACAAAAATTAATCAAAAATTTCTCTCCGTAAACCTAACAATGGATTTCAGTCGAGTTTTATAAGCTTATTTTCATGAAATTTTCCGATTTTTTTACAACACGTAAGATAAGTAAATTTTGTGATATTATCGATCAAAATGACGAAAAAGGCCTTTTAGACCTATATTCGAGTCCTATTAAATATTAAACAGCAATATATGAAATTAAAATATTTTGTTGACGTAATAGAAAACAGCTTCCTCTTTGACTTTCTGTAGTTTTAGTTTTATAGTTATAACTAGGGGGCTCGGATTTATAGGCACTAAAAACCTTTAAAATAGCCAAGCAACTAAGCACTAAAAATAACTAAAATAGGCACTTATAAAGGCATGTTAAGTAAAAATAGGCACTTTAAAAAGGCAGAACAAAGAGGCATTTGAAAATAAAATCAAAATACTGAGTGAAATTAATATACATATATAAAAGCTTTGATCTAAAAAAATAAGTTAAATAGAAATATCCCAATTTGGCAATTTTTCTTTGAAAGCTTTTAAAAATATTTTTTAATTGAAGAAATTACAGCATCAATATTTGGGAACTTAACTCTAATATGTTTTCCCATTCTATGAAAAGCATGTTACATGTATCATTTTAGTGAAAACGCTTTTAAAAGTTCCTCAGCTTTCAACATATATGCGGCACTGTCTGTTAGTAATACCAAAAGATGTTCATCTTTATTTTCTGTAGCCCACAGGATACCTGTATAAGTATAATGCAAATTCCCATTAGGAAAAGCACAATGCATAATATTTTTGGGAGACAAGGAAATTGAAACTTACTTAATACTTTGCGAATTACTCTAGCAATTGTTGAACTATTTGTTGGTTCAAGTTCGGAACAGGCTATTAAATATGGTCGACTTTTTCTTTTTAATTCAAAAAAGTTTTAAATTTAGAAAATGTATAGATCGTAAAAAATAGAAATTGCCAATTTTAGTTTAAATAGTCACTAAAAAAGGGATTTATAGATGAAATAGAGGCGACTGTGGGTCAGTGGGTAGAGTGTTGGGTCGCTGACTCGAAGATCGCTGGTTCGAGACCGAGTCTCGGCAGATAGATATTTGCAGTCGCCTCCTCTTGGAAAGTAATGGCAACCTACCAAGAGTATAAATGCCTAGTAACCTCTCCAAATTAGCCGTTCGGAACCGGCGTTAAAAAGTAGGTCCCGTATATCTGTGTAAAAAACAACTAAACACACTCAGCACAGATATATGTGGAGAGGAGCCGACACCCGTTTCGGGTATGGCACTCGAAGAAGAAGATGAAATAGGCAGTAAAACCCAGAATAGGGAAAAATAGGCATTATAGGCATCACTAACAAATTCCTCTTATTTTATTCATCATCAGGAGTCAAAGAAAACTGAAGGGCTCACCCCGAAATATATCGAATTCAAAACTCAATTTTGTTTTATTTCTTTTTTGTGAAACCTTCCTTGCATCTTGCTCAAGTTTTATTATTATATAGAATTTATAATGATGTATTAATATATAGTATTATTTAAATTCAATGATTTTTTCGTCTCTCCACAAGAGATCAGACCTAAGCTCAGATAGGTGTTTATTTGAAAACACACCTAGATTGGTCTCTCTTGCATTCATATTTGATTCCTTTTTAATTTGTTATAGATAGTTCAATCGTTTCTTTTATATTATCGCATCTATTGAATAATTTTCTGGTCTCCTATTTACCTAAGCTCATCGTTTTTCAATTGATAAATCATCAGTGGCTTTGTTTCGTTTAAATTGAAATAACCAAAATTGATGTATTACTTCTCGCTGAACTATTCTCACCGCGTTTTAACTGATTTTTTATGTAACAGGCGTTTGAACTAACCATTGGTTGTACCTCTTGCTTGTATTTCAATGTCCGTTTATTCTTAAGATTAGTAAGCTTTTCTCAGCTTCACGTATTTCAATCATATTTTAAGCTTCGCTTAGCTAAACGGGAGTAATGGTAAATGTCGACTTGGCAACCATGCTTTCTAAAAAATCAACCAATAGCAGTCATTTAAAATAAACTAAAATATAAAAATAATCACTTTTTGAAGTCTGTGCCAAACATATACATTTTATGAATCGCTCTCGATGGATCTTACTTAGTACGTTTGGCGGGTACGCTCGCTTATATAGTTTGTTTAGCACCGACTTCAAAAAGTGATTTCATGTAAATATTTCGTCGTTATAAATTTTATTTATTTATAACGAGACTATAGTTTAGAGGGCTTTGCCCTCTTCATCAGTCTATTACAATGTATTTATTGTCTCCTTTAATATATAAAAATTCTGCTACTCTCGGCAAAAACTTTCAATTTAATATTTCGTCGTTTAGTTGTAACTAAATTAGATAATTATTTTATATCTTTTAGTGCATTTTATTTGATTTTTGAGTTCTTATTATTTTATTTGTTGCATTTAATTTTTTTGAAGTCGGTTTTTTTTTATGAAAATTATTTTTAATTTTCTCTTTTTAGTGATGTTATTAATAGTGACTTAATATTATACCTTGCATGCATCTCGTAAGAGAAAGAGTCGGGCGAATGAATCAGAAAATGATAATAAAATTCAATTCATAAATATAGAAATTCTCTCGAAACGTTTGCGGGCTTCTAAATGAATGTTTTAAGATTTTTTTTTATAAAAGATTTTATTTATTATAATTTCGATTATTTGCTCATAAGAATTGGAGATTTACGTTATTTCGTCATTGATCATATCATCAGATCTTGACCAAATTAATATGGGACCACCCCTAAGGTACCCCCTTTCCAATCAAAAAAGAATCATCGAAATCGGTTCACAATTGCCGATTGGATCAGGTAATATAGATACAAAAAAAAATTCATTCGAATTGAGAACCTCCTCGGTCAAAAATATATTTGAAATTTTGAGGTTATTTTTATTTGTTAGTTATGCGCCTGGTGGCAGCAATGCAAACCAATCTTATTCTTAAAGTTAAGTAGTTAAGTAGTCGATAGCCAACCAAAGCAGCGTTTAAGATTTCAGAGATTATTCTTCGGATCAACTCTTAAACGGACATTGAAATAGGCCTAAAAATCTAAACCAAGGATTAAGGCTAATCTCAAGAATAAACGCACATTGAAATACAGGGCTTCTCCCAACATTAACGGAAAATACATCGAAACTTGTTCATCATACACGTCGACGTCCACTTATAATCTATCATTATTATTCATAAACATTTGCTGGACGAATATATAATCTTTTAGTTTATTTAATTATCGTATTTTTTAAGTTGAAATTCTTACTATCAAATAGCACAGTCCTAGTAGTAGCCAGACCTTCGTAGATCGAGAGAAGTAGCTGATCCAGTTAGGAAATTCGCTACATATGTTTTATAAATCAGTTATTTGGTCTTAATACATATATTATGGCACCTTATAATATGGAGTTTGTCTTAATATAGGCTTTGTTACACGGAACCCTTAAAAAAAGAAAAATATCTGAATCTCATATCTTCATTCAATCACTATAATTATTCTTAATTATATTTCTATATACATAAGCAAAATTCAAAATGTAATTCGTAAATTTTTCCCTTTTAGATTAATTAACAAAAGAAAGAACGCATAAAATGTCTATTTGATCTATAGATCTTGAAAAACACGCAAAACCTGATCTATTAATCATTTGGCGTTCATGAACAAATTAAAAAGAAAAAAAAATTGTGAGAGAGAAAGAGGATTTAAAAATTTGAATAATCGTAAATGATGATGCAAAGAGATTTTTTTTTTTTTTTGAAATGATAACGGTTGATTAGAATTTGAGCAGTGGTTGGTTGCCTGGTTGAAGATGCAGCTGAACAGAAACTGACTTAGGGTAGGTATCCGGTGAGCGAGAAGTACAGCAATTAGTTATGCATAAGTAACCACTAATTACCGAGAAAGTAAATTGCTGTCAAACTTGCCTGCCAGGTGGGCCAGTATATTATAGTCAAAAATGTTCATTTTTCTTTCTTATTTATGTTTAGAATTACTTGAAATGTGTAGAAATAGTATTTCAAGGGCGTAAAGTGGAGAATATCCCACAAGCGAGAGTTGTAGTATCAACTGAGAGCTCAAGCGATAGTTGAAAATTGCCGTATATTTTCTGTTTCCGCAAATCCAAAAAACTCGCACTTTTTTCGATTTTTTCCCATTTTGACCATAAAAGTGCATGTATTCGACAAAGACCACTCTATAGATTTTTAAACTAGATTAAATTTGCTACAATTTAATTAAAGTTTCATCTTAATTGGATAAATGCTAATCCGTGTCGCAATGAGGTTGAAGTTTTGAAAAACTGCAATTTTTTCCTTCATAAAATGAAAACCACTCATCCTAGAAACTTGATTCCCATCTCATTCTCTAAGAAATTTTGCTGATATGAACGTTTACTCCGACTTCTTTTTTGATAAAACTCTTAGATTTATAGATATTCAGCATTTTCCATGACACTTCTGAGGATTCGGATCATATCCTGTCATGATAAATGCTCGATATCTATAAATCTAAGAGTTTTATCAAAAAAGTGGTACAAGTAAACGTTCAAGTCAATAAAATTTCCTAGAAAATTAGATAGGAATTAAGTTTCTAGGATGAGTAGTTTTCATTTTATAAAGGAAAAACTGCGATTTTTTGCAAAAAATTGCAGTTTTTCAAAACTTCAACCTCATTGCGGCACTGATTAGCATTTATCCAATTAAGATGAAACTTTGTATTAATCGTAGCAAATTTAATCTAGTTTAAAAATGTATAGAATGGCCTTTGTCGAAAACATGCTCCTTCATGGTCAAAATGGGAAAATATCGAAAAAAATGCGAGATTTTGGGTGATCCGGCAGGAGGCTGCCGAGGTCGAAAACTCCATCGGAGAAAAAACCCTAAATTATGAAATTTGTAGGAAACTTTATGAACTTTCATTTTGAATAGGAAGGTTATTTACTAAAAGTTGATAGTTTTCGAGTTTTAAGCGAAAATCCCCCAAAAATGGAAATTTTCACCTTTTTTGCATTTTCTACAATGTTGCGTCATGAAATTTTGGTGGGAGACCTCAGATTTGGATTCAGCGCCCCAAAAAACATATATACAGGATGCATAGGAAAGTCCCTTTAACCTGAAAATACCTGAGAGTGCTACAGCCACGCAAGTGAGGTAATGGTATAGTAAAGCGACTATGCCCGACCTAATGCAAACGACACCAGCGCCCCTAGTGGCGAAATGTGGAAGTTAGTCATTGCAAATCGAAAACGAAAAGAGATAGAGCAAAATGTCCAATTATAAAGTTTTAGAGCATCAATTAATTAGTACGAAACGATATTTGGTTTACACGGAAAGGATAAATTACTGCCTGTATCCAAAAATGTCCCTAATCCGTTTGTATTAAGCGAGCGCCAACACCTTTTAAACAAAACTTTTAAATGCATTGGAAATTAAAGTTTTCAGACATTACAGTACAGTACAAAGTCACAAACTGCATTTGCACACTGCTACATTTCCGAAATGTAAATATGTAGAGTAGAACAGTCGCGCATAGATTACGGATATTTTTTGATACAGGCAGTAATTTATTCTTTCCGTGCAAACCAAATATCGTTTCGTACTAATCAATTGATGCTCCAAAACTTTCTAATTGGAAATTTTTCTCTATCTCTTTTCGTTTTCGATTTGCAATGGCCAACTTCCACATTTCGCCACTAGGGGCGCTGGTGTCGTTTGCATTAGGTCGGGCATAGTCGCTTCACTATACCGTTACCTCACTTGCGTGGCTGTAGCACTCTCCGTTCGGAAGTATTTTCAGGTTAAAAGGACTTTCCTATGCACCCTGTATATGTAAAATATCAGAACTACCCCAAAACGTTCCCCATAAGGGCCCATTTGAGCACAATTTGACTGGACTACATGTATTAAAAATTATTCATGACAACTCGGGTTTAATAACCACTTGGTCGGAATTTTTTTTTAGAAATTTAATTTTTTACTTTCATTGAAAATTTGATTTTTTTTTATAGTTATTATTATGAATTTGTATTTTTATTTATTTTTGAAGGATATAACTAGCCCTTGCGTAAGTATCCGAGCCCAGTGCGCCGCCTGAGATATAGGCAACTGACCTTACACACAGGAATTCAACCCTCATGCACAGTATACCGAGAGCCTTCAAAGGTCGAGTCGTGTCCATCAATTATATTCTCATGGCACCAAGGAATTGCTTAATTTCTATTAAATGGAATTTTTTAGTTTCAGTTAAGTTTCGGGTAATAAATACTATGAATTCAATACTCCGTCTATCGGAGAGATTTCCTCGTCTACTTTAGTGAGTGGGTAAGAAAGAGAATGAAAATATATTTTAATTTACAACTTTTTTTTTATTTTAAAATGAACAAAAAAGAGGATCTTTTGTATTTCTCGAAAAATTTCCATAGTCCAATGACAAAAATGAAAAACATGGGCGCCATTTTAAAGAAATTCTGAGTTACAAGCGATTGCGGTTTTATTACACTGCTCGACAAAAATTAAACACAAAGTTGTATCCGTAAACCTAACAATGGATTCCTGTAGAGGTTTATACGCTGATTATCAAGCAATTTCCCGACTTTTTACAACAGTTCAGAGTTTTAAGATATTATCGGTCGAAACGACGAAAAAGGCCATTTTGACCTATTTTCGAATCCCATTAGATATTCAACAGCAATATTTGAAATCAAGATATTTTGCTAGCGTAACAGAAAACAGCCTCCTCTTTGATTTTCAAATTACCACTTGTTTTTAGCTCAATTAAAATTCGAGCTATAACTAAAAAACTAAGACCTTATGTTTTTATCTATGTATATTATCCTTTATAATCACATAGTTTTAGTTTTTTATTTATAACTCGACTTCAAATTGAGCTAAAAACAAGTGGTAATTTGAAAATCAAAGGGGAAGCTGTTTTCCATTACGTCAACAAAATATTTTGATTTCAAATATTGCTGTTTAATATTTAATGGGACTCGAAAATATGTCAAAATGGTCTTTTTCGTCGTTTTGACCGATAATATCTCAAAACTCTGAACTGTTGTAAAAAATCGGAAAATTGCATGATAATCAGCGTATAAAACTCTACTGGGATCCATTGTTAGGTTTACGGGGAGAAATTTTTGTCGACCAGTTTTATTGGTCATAGGACTATGGGAATTTTTCAAGAAATACAGAAAAAAATCTTATTTAGGGTCCTGTACGAACAAAAAACGAAACCCTATTATTGTAAATACCATGTTTGGGTGTCCTCTGAGCATTGTAGTTCATAAACTAAATAATATACAAATTTAAAAACTACAAGTTATATAGATATTTATTTTACCCGAAATCAAAATGTATTTTAAATTTGGAGGAAAATAAAAAATATTTTTTATCATGGGGTTTGAACTGTTATTTAAAAGATGGTGAGGAAGGGCCCCACTTTTCCTATTTTTGAATGATTTTTGTACCTGTCGGTGCTAGAAATGATTTAATTATTAAATAAATTATATAATTTAGTTCATTCCTGATACAAATAAAAACGATATAGATATGCTTATTGTTTAACTCATCTATACAAAAATTGTAATAGGGAAAGTTATTCACTTTATTAGCATTTCTTGGTACTAGTTAATTTGAAAGTCTAAAAACAATAAGAACTATTCAGTAACAGACCCGATGCCTCGTATCATTCCCCTTGTAGAATTTTTTTTCTTTTTATAATATACAATATGTTTAAGAAATAATCGTTTAATTGAAAAGATTTAGTTTGCCGAGTGTAGAAGAATTGATTTTTCTTAACTAGAAATCATTGAGGTTTCTTCTGATTGATGCAAATAAATATACGTAATATAAAATTTGAATTTTTATTTAAATCACACATAAGTAATTAATTATAATTATTTATTGTTTGTTCCTGTTCAATAAATAATTGTCTACTCTTATTAAACGAGCAAAAATTGTATATATGTTTATATATTTGTATCTTAGTTCTATTTTGAAAACGGCTCTACCGATTTTGATGAAACCAACTCTATTAACAAGTTTTGAGGATGAGAAAACGATCTGGCTAGGTCTGGACATCGACAAATTTCATCTTATTTGATCTTTTCTTATTTAAAGTAATTATTTATAGATGAAAATCTCAATAACAAAGTTTGTTTACATTTTTTTCTTCAATTATCTTTTATTTGTTAATTGTTTTATTAATTTTAAAACCCACTAATAGGTTATAACAAATATTATATTATATTATATTAAAATTAGGATTTTTTTTTTTAATTAACAGATGTCTAAATCATAACATTACAGGTGGATTCATAACAAAACAGGTGTGTTTACAAATAAAGTGGTTGAAGTGGCTTTTTTTATATAACTTGGAAACAAATCTTATTTAATTTTATGTTTTTATTTCAGATCCTAAACGATTATTTTTTTTATTATTATTTTCCTATTTATTTTTTTATAATGTTTATCAATATGAACGAATGTGGGGAAATTGGTGTACGAGTAAACAAATATACACATAATATAATATGTGGACCACTAGAAATCTAGAAATGCAAAAACTGAGTGCGGGGTGGGGCGGGGAGGAGTGGGGTGGGGATGGTAGTGGGGACAGGGTGTGTGGTTTCGGGGGGGGGGATCAGGGGTTGCCGTGCATCGCTCGGTGGCTCCAGGTACTAATTTATTATGTGTGATTTAAATAAAAATTCAAGTTTTAATCAAATTAATCATAAAAATAAAAGCTTCAACAGCTTCATTAAATCATTACTAATACGCAATATACAAATATAATAATAATAATAATCTTTTATATACAAAAAAGCTAAATACTAGTGACTCACAAGATCTTTCAAACTATGAAACTTGAAATTTGGCAGGTAGCTATTTCATGGGTAGTAGGTGCTAGCTAGCTAAGAAAGGATTTTTTGAAATTCGAGCCCTAAGAGATGAAATAAGGTTTTTTTTTATCCATTATTCAATATTTATTTCTACAACGAGATTTGTTTTATTTATATCAAAATAATAATTATATACCATGTAGGTATATATATATACGTGTCTCAGTTAATACGATATTTCGTTTTTTTTTTTGTTTTGTTTTTACTTTATTTAAGTTTATTTGTTACAAATTAGAGGCTTTGTTTAATTACTTATTATTACCCTATGTTTTAATATCCCATAAAATGGAAATAGCCATATCTCATAAATGGTGAATCTCAAGTTAATGAGTTTTTAAAAGTAAGTTTGGTATCAGATTGTGGGACTATTAAAGTAAAAAGTAGCTACTTGAAATTAGTTGGGACAGAAAGAGGCTAAAAATGATTTAAAACACTTGTGAATATAATTCAATTTATTAATATTTATAAATACGATATATATATGCAGGGCCGTGGAGAGAAAATCCGGGCCCGAGGAGGGAAAATTCTAAAGACACTAAGTTATACAAATATACATAAATGACGTTGGATTGTAGCTAAATGGATCACATCTTTTTCTATCTTGGTCCAGACTTAAGACTCCGCAGACTCCAATAGCGTCATCCGCAGTAGTCTCGCGATAGATATCTTTTTCAAAAACAATTCTCGTTGATATATCAATTATTCTTTGATATATTAATGAGAAAAATTCAAATATACCTACATATGAGTATATAATCAAAGCCAAAATGATAATTTTATTCGTAAAAACATTTTATAGATAATAGTATTAACTGTTATCAAACAACAATATAACACAAAAAAGTAAGTTTTGAGCACATTATTTTTCAATTTAAACGAAGTCCCTTAAAAAACCCAGACTCCCTCTCATCAAGGCTGTATATATACCTATGTTTATTTGCATCAAGCAGAAGACACCCTCATTGATTTCTTCTTAATAATTGTTAAAATATTTCTCATAATTTTTTATAGTATCTAAGTTTTTTTGATTAATATTACTTTAATAATGATAATTATAGTACTAAATCAGTATTATGCCGTTAGTAGCAGTTTTTGGTTGATCAGTCAAAGCTTATTAAATCTTATCTATCTTATCTTGTCTTATATATGAGTTATTAGTCATGTATAAATTTTAATCCGATTGAAATAAAGGAAGGGGGTGTAAATTAGTCATGTCGTAAAATAAATATTTTAATCGTTCATTTCTCGTCCTCGGTAAGTAGGAGAGTCTTCAAATTTGAAATTTAAGCTATCTATAGGCTACAAGAAGAACCATAAGATTTTGGATAAAATAGAAGTACCGGAAGTTGATGTTTACGTATGTAAGAATGTACCCCCCTGCGTTTCGCAACCATAAATCTCAGAGCTACGAAATTCGAAACTTAAGCTCGATATAGGCTAAAAGAGGTACGGCAAGATTTTGGTTGAAATCGGAACACCGTAAGTGGACATTGAAGACATGAAAGATTTTTCGTTTTTTTTTTAATTTTCTCAAAAACTGCACTAGCGATTTTTTTTAAAACTTGGTGTACTTTTCAAGTGTCATGAGTTATTAGTCTTGTATAGATTTTAATCCGATTGGAATAAAGGAAGGGGGTGTAAATTAGGAGTGTCGTAAAATAAATATTCATCGTCTTCGGTAAGTTGCAGAGCCTTGAATTTTGAAACTTAAGCTATTTAGAGGCAAAAAGTTTCCGAGCATCGCTCGGTGCTCCAGGCACTTAGTTTTAAATGAGAATCTGTTGATATTCGAAACTAATTAACAAAAGAAATAGGTACTTAAGCTGATGTTTTTAAAAACAAAAAGGATATTTTTGGTAAAATTTTAAACATTTTTAGTGAATGTTATTAATAAATAAATATAGTATATCAACAAATTCTCATTTAAAACTAAGTGCCTGGAGCACCGAGCGATGCTCGGTAACTTTTGACGAGAATCTGTTGATATACTATATTTATTTATTAATAACATTCACTAAAGATGTTTAAAATTTCACCAAAAATATCCTTTTTTGTTTTTAAAAATATCAGCTTAAGTAGATACCTATTTCTTTTGTTAATTAGTTTCGAATAAATAATTTGTGTTTCAATGACTATTGTACATAGTATTACCTACTCTATATTTAATAATGCATGGTTTACTAAATAAATTACTTTTAATGTCTAAACAATATTATTTCATTTTTTCACTAAAAACAATTAAGGAATTTGATCAAATCACTTACTTTTTTTAGGGAAATCACCCCTTAGAGTTTTTATTTTAACATTTTCCGTGAATTAATCATCTACCTTAGGGATTTGATGAAATCTCCATTTTTATAATTTCTCTGCGCCATATTTATTTATTAGATACAAAGTTGAGAGCCCAAATAGCCAAGTCTTTGTTACTTGAGCCTAAATTTTGATTAAGAAAAAAAAAAGTTGAAATACACAAGAATCCAATTTTTGTTTTCTTTTGTCTTTCGTTGTTTCTATTCAAATTGAATCGGCTGTAATTTGGATTGTCGTGACGGGCTTGTCTCTCTGTCCACTTTTATATTCCATTGAATTGGACCCAGATATATATACAGAGAGAGAGAGAGAGAGAGAGAGGTTTTCTGATTGATATGCAAATATTCTGGAGATACTGTGTGTGTTATTTTGTTTGTGTTGTGTCCATGTCTGTCCGTCGGCTGGCTGGCTGGCTGGTTTACCAGTTAGGCGTCCGTCCGCGAAGAGTTAACCGAGGCTGGCTGGGAGTCCTTGGCCAAGTCCACGGGCATCCAATCCCATCTCTTCGGCACCTGCTCCTCTCCATTATTGACAACTATTCCAGCTATTCCGGCTGGTTTTTGTTCCACTCTAACACAAACACTCCCTTTGAGAGTTGAAGGGTCCCATTTCAGAGTATTCTCTGCACAGTAGTATCATATATCACATATTAGCAGCTTCGATTTGTCTGGCTTATTTTTTATCCGACTCCTTTGTTATTTAAAGAGACATCATATCTGACAAAGTCGAGATGAATTCCGAGAGAGTTTTAGTCAAGTTGCCCCTTTTAAGTAAAGTATTTATTGTAATCGTGAATGAAAATTGTTTGATTTTGTTTTTTTGTCTCATATTTTCGAAATATCTAAAAACGGTTAAAGCTATTTTGGTGAAAAAAAAATTCACTGCGTTTCGGTCTACAATAAATATTTAAAATTTTATATTTTAAGACATTTTATTTTAAGTAAAACAGCGCAAGTCAAATAATACTATATATATTTGTCTAGATTAATTTGTAACAACGCTGAGAGAATTTTCTTTAAAAAAATTTCGCTCTTGCCTAGAATCGAACCGACGAACTCTTGATCTATGGGCATCAGCTCTAGCGATTACACCAATGCAACATTAATATTTGTATCTTGATTTCTGGTACTAAAACTATATTTTTGATTTGGACTTTGTGTCGGGATAATATTGTATTCATTTGAACTCGAATGAAAATGAAAAAAACACCAATAGATTTTAAATTAAGAGACATTAAATATATAATAATTAACGAGGCAAATTTGAAATATAATTGTCAGCGCGGCTCCAATCGATTTTCATTAACCAGGCAAATTTGAAATTCTAATTTCTAATTTGGACTCGAATTTTGAAATGAAAGACTCCAATTCATTTTGAATTAAGAAAAATTAAATATATTGATCATTATTCCTCCCCCCCCCCTTCGCCACTCAAAAGTTAAAGAGGCGAAACTTTTAAGAGACGATGTATTTTTGGTAGTTTACCGGTATACATTTGGAGTGTGGTTTTTTAAGAGGAATAAAATTTTTGGACCGAGACGCTGCCCGCCAGGGCACCAGCCCGGAGGACCGAGCTTCGAGGGCGTGCCGAAGGCACGCACGAAAAGCTCGTTTATTAAATAATGTTATATCTAGAAATTATTTTATTATTTTTGAAAAAAGATGAAATAGAAATTGAACACCCGACAGGATTCGAACCTGTGATTGTATACGCCAAGAGTGTATTTACCAACTAGGCCATTACGGATTCCCTGTTGTCGAGATAGCTCTAAAATGGAATGTCATTTCTACTTTTTGGCCTTTTTTCTACTAAAGCAGGGCTGTCCAAACCGTGGTCCGACATAAAATTAGAACTCTCCTAAATACAAAATATAAACATATCTATTAAAATCTTTGATTCAACCTAAATTTATTTTGTTAATAAAATTATAAATTTCTTTAAAACATTAAGATTTTTATGTACTTATTTGAAAACATATCTGATACAATTTGACCAATTTTTTTTTCTAAAATAAGAAGAAATTGGAAAATCTCCCCTAATATTTTCGAAAAATAAAAGGGCAGATTTTAAATCTTGAATGTGGAAAAATATATCAAGATTTCCGAAAAAATAATCACAATTTTGTGATATTTTGAATTAACTCTTTTTACTTTACTATACAGGGTATGGTCAAGTATTGTAATCGTGCATAAAAAAAGTTTTTTTTTTCGAAATATCTCAAAAACGGCTAAAAAAAACTATTTTGATTAAAAAAAATTGGGCGATACAATGACATTTCGGTCTACAAAAAAACTCTAATAAGTGAACATCGAAAAAATTATATTTTTTGAGATAATAGTTGTTTTGTCAAAATGTCTGTTATTCTGTTAGTCTGTGCGTTACCAAATTTTGTGGGCTAGCTAGCTCAAAAACTAGTGTGAATATCAAAACCAAATTTCACAAGTAGTTTTGGTGCATTGAGATTAAGAGCTGATTAGATTTTGGTTCATATCGACCCAAATTAATTAATTAAATTAATTATAATATTTTCAAACTAAAAAAAAAACAAAAAAAAAAAACAAGAAAAATGAAATATACTATAAAATGAACCTATAATAACGAAAATATTTTTTTTTTCCGGCGCAAAAATTAGGGGGAGGGGTCAAAAATAAAAATCTAAGCCATTTGAGTAAACTCAACCAAATTTTGTATACATAATCAGCCAGAGCATTAAAAATGCAAAAACAAACCGCCTGGGGGGTTTGTAGGGTCAAAAAATGAAAATCTAGGCCCATGTACCTAACTCAACCAGAATAAGTGTCTGGTAGATGGCCCCATCAGAACGTCTCAATTTTTTTTTTTTTTTATTAAAAAATATCAATAGGATTAGGATATTTTATATGCGGCCCGTGGAATTTGTTTTTACTTCAAATGCGCCCCGTGTAAGCCAAAAGGTTGAACACCTATGTACTAGTTACTTTTGTTTCTAAATAATTTACCTTCTCAAACTTTATTTATTTATTTATTATTTTGTTTTTTATTTTTGTTTTTTAAATAAAAAAATTAAAAACTAACTTTGGAAAAGGTAAATTATCTTAAGACATTTTAATTATATTGTTAAAATGTCTGTTTTTAGATTATTATGTTGTGTCTAGCTCAAAAACCAATGATATGGTATCGAAAAGAAATATTATTGTTATTTTTTTTAATGATATTAATGCGAGAATAAGGAATTACACCAAGGCACCTAAAAGAACCCTGGAACTTCGAAAAAGAAAGTAAAGATCAAATTTGATCTTATAGAAAATGAAGAAATTTGTAGTTTATTATTTTTTAATTTTAAATCCCTTCTAAATGCTGACAAGTACAAAAAATTCACTTAAAAATGGCCACTTTGTGACAAAAATCGGGAAATTAAATTATTTTTATTTATTTTATTTTTTTAGCCTAATTCTTCTTAAAGGAATCTTTACAAATATAACACACAACCCATTATGAAAAAATATTTTCTATTTTTAACCCCACAAAAAATTTGACCCTTATCAAAATATTCATCCGATTAAAATTTTAATTCAATATTTCATTTCGAGGAAAATAAATTCATATAAGTTGTAAATTTTAAGTTTGATCTTTTTTAGTGAATGAGTAATTACTAAAATAAAAGTACTGTGAAATAGCGAGAGGTTGGCTAATCGTAATAACTTGAGATTTGGCATACAAGTTTGTATTAATAAACTGGTTTGCTAAGAAAAATGGTTAAATCACTAAAATTTGAAGAAAGATTACACTGTTGAAAAAATGTTCACTTTTTCATTCAATTTTAAGGATTGCATTTTCTTGACATTGAAGATAGAAGAAGGAGAAATATTCTGTATTAAAACTGATTACAAAATAAGACATGATTGAATCAAGAAATACTTAAGAATTTGATATTAATTAAAACATAAGACACAATATTAGCCAAGGGTTTTTACTATAATCCCAAATTATTGTGCATTTTATTAATATAAACTGTTGTGCAGAATTCCAGCTCCTTATCATTTAAATTTTCGGTGATTTTCTGAATTTTAATTTGATTTAATCTGCAGCTATAAGATATAATTCTAGAAACTGATTACAATATTGTTTTGTAAATTTAAATATTTTGGCACCAGAAAGAACTTTATACAACCTCGGATTTTTACATTTTGGTTAGTATGGGAATTAAAATATATACTTTTGAAAATGATTATGCTCACTGTGATTCAAAATGTCTGAAACATGGGGAAAAATCATTTTCCACCATTTGTGTGCCTGGATTTCGATACCTACAATAAATCAAGAAAAAACGTTGTAAAAATTTTATTATTGTGCCAAAATGTTTGTATTGTCAAATGGTGAGATTTAGGTTCAAAACTTACGATTCACTAATGCAGTAGAACATTATTTTTCGACTGATTTGATTGATAAAGAGAAACAAAGAGGTTGTCTCCTGCTTGATGCAGATTTTATTGAATTTTAAGGCTTTGTACTGATAAAGGCCTAAATGAACAAACGTCTTTTGTTACATTATCAAATTATTTATTTTAAAACTCACTAATAGCTTTCTACAAATAATAATTATATTAAAATTAATTAAGAAATTTTGGTATGATATAGTAAAACCCGAGGGGTGAACCGCGATTGGAATTAGTTGTACACCGTCTTTGGAATTACTTTGGAATTCATTAGATAATCTATTGTCATCTATTGTATTCTACTTGGAAATGAAAGTGGAAGTGGAAGTAGGTGTACATGATTTTAGCTCGCGGTTCACCCCTCGGTAAAACCTATATAAAAAAAATAAAAAAATTATGAAATTGAATTTATACCAAATTACTTAAATTTGAAAATAAATTTTTAATAGTAGAGTATATTATTATTATAATTATTATTATTTTTACTTTACCATACAGGGTATGTTCAAGTATTTTAATCGTGAATGAAAAAAGTGGGTTTTTTTGGTTCTTTTTATCGAAATATCTCAAAAACGGCTGAAACTATTTTAATTAAAAAAATTGGGTTAAAACCATGGCATTTCGGTCTACAAAAAAAGCCCTAATAAGTGAACATCGAAAAAATTATATTTTTCGAGATAATAATTGTTTTGACAAAATGTCTGTTAGTCTGTGGGTTACCAAATTTTTGTGGACGAGCTAGCTCAAAAACTAGTGAGAATATCACACGTAGTTTTCGTCCATTGAGATTAAGAGCTGATTAGATTTTGGTGCATATCGACCCAAAATTAAGGTGGGTGGAGGGGGGATTAAAAATTAAAAATCTAGGCCATTTGAGCAAACTCAACCAAATTTTTTTATAACTAATAAAACAGAGCAGAAGAGTTTGAACTTTCTTGCTCAATTTTTTGATTTTATTGAATCGTAGGCGAGCGTAATATAAGGTTGGCAACTAAGTAATTACGGATTTCACCCATAGATGGCTTCAGTTGAATTTTTAGGTTTGCTGGCGTAGTCCAAATGTAAAACACATTTTATTATTTGATAGTTGGCAATTCAGCTGTCAATCAGTAAAAAAAGTTTTTTGATCGGTTGCGTAGTTTTTGTTTGGCGTTCGTTGAAAAATGGAAAATCAAAAGGAACATTTTCGTCATATTTTGCTTTTTTATTTCCGCAAAGGGAAAAACGCATCGAAAGCTCACAAAAAGTTATGTGCTGTTTATGGCGACGAAGCCTTTAAAGAACGGCAGTGTCAAAATTGGTTTGCCAAATTTCGTTCTGGTGATTTTTCACTCAAAGATGAAAAACGCTCTGGTCGTCCAGTTGAAGTTGATGACGACCTAATCAAAGCAATAATCGATTCGGATCGTCACAGTACAACACGTGAGATTGAAGAGAAGCTTCATGTATCACATACATGCATTGAAAATCACTTAAAACAACTTGGCTATGTTCAAAAACTCGATACATGGGTTCCTCACGAACTGAAAGAAACGCAACGCATTAACAGCTGCGATTTGCTAAAGAAGCGTAATGAAAATGATCAATTTTTAAAACGACTGATAACTGGCGATGAAAAATGGGTTGTTTACAACAATATCAAGCGGAAAAGATCGTGGAGCAGGCCAGGTGAACCAGCTCAAACAACATCAAAAGCTGGTATTCATCAAAAGAAGGTATTGTTATCAGTTTGGTGGGATTACAAAGTAATTGTCTACTTTGAACTCTTACCACCCAACCGAACGATCAATTCTGTTGTCTACATTGAACTACTAACGAAATTAAACAATGCAGTTGAAGAAAAGCGGGCCGAATTGACAAATCGAAAAGGTGTTGTATTCCAGCATGGCAATGCAAGTCCACACACATCTTTGGTCACTCAGCAAAAATTATTGGAGCTTGGTTGGGATGTTTTGCCACATCCACCATATAGTCCTGACCTTGCACCATCTGATTACTTTTTATTTCGATCTTTACAAAACTCCTTGAATGGTAAAAATTTCAATAATGATGATGTCAAATCGTACCTGATTCAGTTTTTTGCTAATAAAAACCAGAAGTTTTATGAACGTGGGATTATGATGCTGCCTGAAAGATGGCAAAAGATCATTGATCAAAATGGGCAATACATTACAGAATAAAGTTATTTAGTTCCATGAAAAAATTGTCTTTGATTTTCTAAAAAAAAAAAAAAATCCGCAATTACTTAGTTGCCAATCCATAAAATAATAATTAAGCGCAATAGAGAGGAAGGTTTTGGTGAATAATCTTCCCATCTGGTGCTCGTCTATCAACTCGTCTATCCTCTTCACTCCACCGTTTCCTTTGCTGATAATTTCCTTTATCTTTATCTGAAAATTCTACAATTACCATCAAATGAGCAGATTTCCGATAATTTCTCTTTCTCTGTATTATAATACGCCATCAATAGAGCAGCTTTTTGTTGTTATTGTTTTGGTATTTTGTACAATCTTTGCTGATTCAGAGCACTAGACAACAAATCGGAAGGAATATGGCACTTTCTTCTTGACTTTGGGCTTATCACTTTGGATTTCTCACTTATAAGCAACACACACACACACACATAGACTTAATATACCATATATATACAGAGGGAGAAATCTATCACAGTCTATCTAATTGAAACGTTTTTTTTTGCCAAGAGTAGCAGAGTTGATGATTTATAAAGAGAAATCAATGAGGTTGTCCTCTGCTTAATGCATATAAACATATATAATATGTATATGCTATATGAATGAAGGTAAATTTGTTTTGTTGTAATAGCGAGCTGGTCACTTCATAAAAACAATTACTGGCAAATACTTTGCCGTTTTTGTTGAGTGCATTAGCTCGCTATTACAACAAAACGAATTTCCCTCAATCCAATCGGATATTTGAACTCATGAGAAATAACCCAGATAAAATATTTCTAATTAAAAACACTTTTGATGAAAGTCAAACCTTCGAAACTACATACATATTTATATTCGCTATATATTATGTATATATGTATATATGCTTATTTGCATCAAACAGAGAACAATCTCATTGATTTCTTTTTTGGTATTTCTATCTATTCATCGCTTCTAATGAATCATCAGCCATAATTTTTTGTAATTAATTTTCCGTTCAAATGTAAAACGAGAAACTATTACAATTTCTGTCTGTTTGTCTGTCAGAAAGCATTGTACCTTCTAAAGTAAATAAAATAGAAGCTTGAAATTTACAAGTAATGTGTATTATTTTCCTCAAAATAAAAATCGATTTAAAATGTTTATTGGATGATTATCATATAAGTACCTGGAGCCACCGAGCGATGCTCGGCAACTTTTTACTTCAGTTAAAAATTATATAGGTATTAATATTATTTTTAATTTAAAATTCTGATAAAAACCACCCCATCACTGCACCCCCCGCACCCCACCCGCTACGCCCCCTGGACATAATTAAATAACAATTTATCGAGTTTTATAATAATCAATTAAATTGGGAAATTCTAATATATATTAATTCTTTGTGGGATTTAAAACTCGAATTTAGATTCAATTAAATTGTTTATTAAACCAATTATTTTACATGAATTTATGCATACATTGTATTTGAGCTTCGACTCCGGAGATTACTTCTCCACCATCGAGTGTCCTTGATCATCTATTTAGTCCTTGTTAATAAGAGGAAAAAACTAATTAAATAAAAAAACCTCTTTTCCGATAATTATTCCAATACCATATTGCGGAAATTAATCCATCACCTCCTTCCTCATCCAAACCCAATTGTTTATTTTTTTTTTTTATAAATTTTATTAAACCAATTATTTTACATGAATTTATGCATACATTGTTTTTGAGCTTCGATTCCGGAGATTACTTCTCCACCATCGAGTGTCCTTGATCATCTATTTAGTCCTTGTTAATAAGAGGAAAAAACTAATTAAATAAAAAACCTCTTTTCCGATAATTATTCCAATACCATATTGCGGAAATTAATCCATCACCTCCTTCCTCATCCAAACCCAATTGTTTATTTTTTTTTTTTTATAAATTTTATTAAACCAATTATTTTACATGAATTTATGCATACATTGTTTTTGAGCTTCGATTCCGGAGATTACTTCTCCACCATCGAGTGTCCTTGATCATCTATTTAGTCCTTGTTAATAAGAGGAAAAACTAATTAAATAAAAAACTCTTTTCCGATAATTATTCCAATACCATATTGCGGAAATTAATCCATCACCTCCTTCCTCATCCAAACCCAATTGTTTATTTTTTTTTTTTTATAAATTTTATTAAACCAATTATTTTACATGAATTTATGCATACATTGTTTTTGAGCTTCGATTCCGGAGATTACTTCTCCACCATCGGGTGTCCTTGATCTTCTTTTAGTCCTTGTTTTTAATAAGAGGAAAAAACTAATTAAAGAAAAAACCTCTTTTCCGACAATTATTTCAATTCCATTATTCTCTCCCAATAATTTCCAATCCGTCTCCATCCCATCAAATGTTTAATTTTTTTATAAATTTTATTAAACCAATTATTTTACATGAATTAATGTATACATTGTTTTGAGCTTCGACTCCGGAGATTACTTCTCCACCATCGAGTGTCCTTATTCATCTTTTTAGTCCTTGTTTTTAATAAGAGGAAAAACTAATTAAATAAAAAAACCTCTTTTTCCGATAATTATTCCAATTCCATTATTTCCCAATCAATTCTTTCTCCAATTGTTTAATTTTTTTTTTATACATTTTATTAAACCAATTATTTTAAAAAAAACCTCTTTTCCGATAATTATTCCAATACCAAATTGAATCCCCTATCCCCCTCTTCTCACCGCCTCTCAATTGTTTAATTTTATTTATTTATTTTTTATAAATTTTATTAAACCAATTATTTTACATTAATTAATGTATACATTGTATTTTTTGCTTCGATTCCGGAGATTACTTCTCCACCATCGAGTGTCCTTATTCATCTTTAGTCCTTGTTTTTAATAAGAGGAAAAATCTAATTAGATAAAAAATTGCAATACAAATTCATACACCCTTTCCTTATCAACGAATGCATGAAGGGAGGAATTTGTCATCGCAAGTATTTTAGAAATTAGGTATTCGAGTCCAAAATGTTTGCATTACCAAAAAAAAAAATAAACTGATTTTGGGCTTTCTGTTGAAAATCATAAAAAAATCGACATCTTTAATATGGATGCTATTGATTATTTATTTGTATTAATAAACTGAGGCTCTTTTATAGTTCAAACTGTTCACTTATAAAAATTGCCACTTAGGCTTTCACTTATTTCTCTTCAATTTTTTTATTAAATAATTTTGAAAAAATTAAGCAAAATCACTACTTTTTACTGTTTGTAGTACACATTGATCCCCGTAAAGTTTCATTTACAAGGTGAGTTATCCGAAGATACTTCGATCTGAAAGCCACCCTATTGGTTGGTAAATTTAGGCGGGAAATTGACGTGCGAAATAATTACTTTTTTTCCGTCGGCCGAGTCATTACGCAAAAGTTAAAATATTTTTATCCGATGACTTGTGTTTTTTAACCTCACTTTTTGACACTTTCTGATCCTTGTTATTTATTTTTGATGTCATTCATGACTAGCACTTGTAATAATGATATAATAATAAGTAATTAATATAACTATAAATAATTTGATACATATTTTTATCCCTCAACTTGTTATTAGGGGTTTTTGGGGTTGGCGAATCGATCTATCAGGGTCTCATCTTCGGATAACTTTAATATGGTAGTTTTTTTTATTAATTAAACTGATTATTAACAAATAGGTGCGTCACTGATAATTTATAATTTTTTTTTTTCAATTTTCATTTAGTAATTAATAGTTTGTTTTTTTAATTTTAAAACCCACCAAAAGTTAATTAAAAATATTATTATATATTAAAATTAGGTTTTTTAATTAGGAGGTGTTTTCTATTGAAGACGGAGTGGTAGAGCTCACTAATGAAATTTTAAAAACATCCCAAGCATAACCTCAAATTTTGAATAAAAGAATTTATTAGAACGTCATTTTCATACTCTTAAAAAAACCGACGATTCGGTGGATTATACCCCCTTCTTCATGTACTAAAAGGGTCACAAAGGCATCTTCATGTAAAATTTTTAATTGCAATTAAGGTTGCTCCGATAGTATCCCGCAAGTCAAAATAAAATCTACATTTTTTTCGACTAAAATTAAAAACTTTAACACATAAATTAATTATTTTAATTTAAATGTTAGCTAACATCATTTTTAATCGGAAATATGAAATAATTTAATTAATAAATATAATAAATAAATATCTTTTAACTCGAGTCAGGTGATTTATTTATTTTTAAGTGAAGCGGACTGATATTTTCGATCATTTAGATTTGAATATTTACAAAGTCCTGGGTCAGAAAGTTTTTTTTTACCTACGATAATTGATCTATATAAATAAAAAAAATTCTCTCATCATACGATTTGGTTAGATTAATCGAAATATACTCTTTCAGCCAACGTTCCCTATTCACTACGTGTTAAAAGTCAGATTTTTAATAATTAATTATACGAAAACCCTTCGTCACATCTTTTTCAAAAATTATTTTATATGTATTTGTTATGGATTAATAACATATTAAAAATTCCAACATTGCCATAATGTCCGAGCAACCTTAAGTTCAAAACTTGGCGATCAAAGCGATGCCTTGATGATACCGGAGCGGGTCAAAAAATTTCAAAAAATTTTTTTTTTAATTCTAACTGGAATTAAAAATCGACATTTTTACCTGAATTTAAAATTAAAAATAAATTAATATATCGCTTTTAATAAAAGAAAAAAATTGCCGAGCAAATTCAGTCCACCACCAGGTAACAATTATATCAGAAAGAAAACCATCGTTGATGGAGTAAAAAAGTAAAAAAAAATTTAAGAACCTATTATTTGGTGATATGAAAAACCAGGTTTGCGCGACCCTAATAAATCCCCCCCCAAATAAAAAAGGCAAGCAATGTTTGTGTGAGGGGGGACGGCGAAGAAGGAAGGAAGGCTTGTTCTTGTCGGGAGGATAATCGGCGAGGACGAGGAGGACGAGGAGGACGAGAGGCTCGTTCGTCCCACGAAACACGGGCCAACTAACCTGGCTGGTCAATGACCTTGCTCATTCAAACGCCATAGAGCCAGTGAAAACTGATGAAAACAACCACAAAAAACACCCCCCCCCCCCCCCCCACCTGCTTAGCGAAATGAACCGAAAAAATTAAACAAAAAAATGCAATGGATTATTTTTATTAATGTTATCTCCAATTTTATTATTTCACGGAAGAAAATGAATAAGAGAAATTTTTAGTTTTTTCATACCTTTATGTGAGATTTCGTAGCCCCATATCTAGGCTAGAAACATCCCAATCGACGGGACTTTGATATTCCAAACCGCATTTGCCAGTAAAAAAGGGGTCAAAAAATCAAAATTCTAGGCCCTTGGACCAAACTATACCAAATTTTGTATATGTTGCAGAAAAACCCGTTTTTTTAGTAAGAAAGCGTTCTTACTAGTTAAAACGCGTTTCACTGAATACCTTTGTGGGAACTAGTGTTTACTGATGTTAATTGAGTTTGGTTCAAAGGTCTAGAATCTTCATTTTTAACCTTCCGCATTATTTTGGGTGTTTATTTTCAAAAATTTTTAAAGGAAAATGTCAAAAATTACATCCTCAAATAATCCTTCTAATTTTTGACATTTTCGTAAATTGTTTTGAAAATAAACACCCAAAATAATGCGGAAGGTTAAAAATGAAGATTCTAGATCTTTGAACTAGTAAAAAAACTCTAGTACCCACAAAGGTATGGAAACGCGTTTTAACTAGTAAGAACGCCTTCTTACTAAAAAACGGTTTTTTTCTGCAACATATACATAAAATGTGAGTCTCTAGATCTAGAGAGCTAGAAATGGTGTGGAGAGTGACCAGAGGCGGGGGGGGGGGGGAGGTTGGTGTGGTGGAAAGAGATTTGAGGTGGAGGAGGGGAGAGGGTTCGGGGGACAGAGGAGGGGGTCCAGGGGCGAAGCCACTTGGCTAACAAGAGACCCGCTGAAGGTGAGCGTTGTAGCTAGTAAGTATATATATTATAGGATGTCCGTCATTTATCAAGATTATTCTTTGTAGCGCCCTTTAAATTTTTAGGTTATGGTCTAAAAAAAAATATCAGACCAAAAACAGCTCTTAATATTCATATTAAACCGTGCCCCAAAGACAATACATTTCCCATTTAAATAACATGGTATATTGCAACTTTTTATATTTATTCATTTTTTTCTTTTGAACAAGTGAACATACAGCAACGAGAAATACACATTCTTGTAGGAAATTGAAGGCTCTACACAGGGCCGGATTTAAAATTATGCCGCCTATAGACTAAAGTCCATTTGCCGCCCCTTCTATTATAGTTCATATTTGCTTAACATGCTGTGAATTTGTATTATGTTATAGTTTTAGAAAGTAGGCTTTGTAGAAGGACTTAAACATATTTTTAAGTAACATTTATTCTTAAATTAGTACGGAAAATATTATCGTCTGAAATACTTCATTTTACCTTTTGAATAAATTGCCAAAATGCCGCCCCCGAAAATTTGCCCTTCTAGGCTGCAGCCTACTTAGCCTATTTAGAAATACGGCCCTGGCTCTACAAGAAAGGTCTCTTATGATTTCTTGATATATTCACTTCTTTAAGAATCTAAAAATTTACTATAAGTTCAACTTTAACTTCGAATAACTCTTGAAGAAGTAAATTTATCACAAGATCATAAGAGACCTTTCTTGTAGAGTGTTCAATTTCCTACAAGAATATGTATTTCTGGTTGGTGTATGTTTACTTGTTCAAAAGAAAAAAAATTAAATGTAAAAAAGTTGCAAAAATCCATGTTATTTAAATGGGAAATGTATCATCTTTAGAGCACGGTTTAATATGAATATTAAGAGCTGTTTTTGGTCTGATATTTTTTTAGAGTATAAGCTAAAAATTTAGAGGGCGCTACAAAAAAACAAAAACAACTTGGTAAATAATGGACACCCTAATATACCATATAAGTATATATTGATTTTCCATGCCCAAAAATGTCTAAAAAGTGTAGGAAATTCATTTTTAGATAGAACAATTTTTTCTTTATTATCTCCCCACAAACAATTAGACCCTCCCTAAATAATAAAATATTTGATTTTCAGTAAAATAAGTAGTACCATTAATTCGTAAACTTCAAGTTTGTATCTTGTTTCGTTTACAAGCTACAGTACATTTACAAACAGTAATTGTATCGACACTAATAGGTTTCCTAATTAGGTTAGTACGGAACCCATAAAATTGCTAAATCACCAAAATCCGCAGAGCGTTTTCACTTTTTCCTTCAATTCGCAAACTTAATTTGGCATGGATTAGGTTGTGTGTGGGAGGATCGAAAGTGGAATCTCGAAAGGCAAAAGCTTTTCCTCCTAAATTCTTAATAGATTGGCATCGATCGGGGCGGAGGGCCGGAGGGTCCCCAAGGACAACCGACAGGACATCCGGCAACTTTTAATGATAAAAGCCAAATTCAGCTCTTGATAAAAATATCCATTTTTTCTTCTTCTTTCATTCTCTTTATCACTTTATCCTAACATTTACTTTCTCTCTCTCTATTTATACATTGAGAAAAAGTATACATGAATTTGTTCAGTTTTTTATCTTTCTCTTTTTTTTCTCACCCTCTCTCTAGAATATAATATTATCTCTAGATTAGTTAAGAAATATTATCAACTTGAAAGTTTTTTCTTCGGGTTAGGCCTACTATCGTGAAATTAGAGTATTAATTTCATAAAACAATTAAAGTCCGAGAGATAGCAACGTTTTCTAGAAATAATTTTAGAATGGCTGGTCTTTTGATATTCCTTTTCTTATTGAAGCTTGATAGGGATGCACTATGTTCGGCTCCTGGGAAAGGTTGCGTTTACCACTGCGGATCCTTTTGTACAGATTGTGGAGTGGACACTAATGAAAATTATCAAACTCTCTTAATTTATTAACTCTATGGAAAATTATGTTATAATCAAACAATTAGAGGATGTGATTTCTGACAACTCTTGTTTAAAGAAATTCACCAAAAAACCACCCATCAAAGGGGGGGGCAGGGTCGTCGCAGCTAGTTGTAAATAACACAAAGAGATGATAACAACAAGCAACATTAAAAAAAAGAATATAGAAAATGATGAAAAAATAAATCAACATAAAATGATTTGAAAATACCAAATTTGCACTTGTAGAAATGGGATGCACAGTGGTAAATTCAACTACTCCCAGCAGCCAGACATACCGCATCCCTAACAAGCTTCAATAAGAAAAGGAATATCAAAAAACCAGCCATTCTAAAATTATTTTTTTTTTTGCGACGTTGCTGGCTCTTAGACTATAAAAGTGGGGTTTACATTTGTAAAAAAGGAAATAAAATGATAAAAAAAATTCTGTGCTCTTAACACCACACGACAGAAGTGAAAATCTATGACAAACGAAATCATCGAAATTTGCAGAGATCTAAAAAATATCTACTTCAATTTTCAACTTTTCATCATATTTTCAAGATTTTTGTTATTGTGTTTTTACTTAAAATATAATTTTTTTCATCGTTTTAAGAAACCTCTATAATTAAAAATAACATATATATATGAGGGGTGAACCGCGACCTAAAATCGTGTACACCTACTTCCACTTTGATTTCCAAGTTGAAGACAATAAATTATCTAATGAATTTCAAAGTAATTCCAAATACTTCCAAAGACGGTGTACACCTAATTCCAATCGCGGTTCACCCATCGTATATATATATATAGACTCATAATTCTGAACAAAACTTAACTCATCAATCTATAAATAATGAAATCTTAATATCTATCGCTGGCAAAGAGCTTGTGTAAATTAATGCTTGGAATATTTTTGTTTAAATTTTCTAAATTTGATAAATATGTATTAAGGGCAAATTTTACCTTATTATGACTGGTAAATGGCAGATTTTGTAGAAAAATAATGTCGATATTAAATGCTCACCTGAAAATAGAAAAAAAAATTATTAGTAAAAAAAGAAACAATCTTCAGAACAGCTTATATACTAAACTATCAATAAAATAAATAAATAAATTAGATTTAAATAAAAAAAAAAAAAAAAAACAGGCTAAAGTAGAAAAGATTTACTAGGACTTACTAACAAAACGAATTATTATCTACATCCAAACCCATGAGAAACAACAGATAGAAAATTTATAATTAAAAAGATTGATAATAGTAAAGGTCAAACCTTCGAAACTATAGTCTCTAGCAAAAGCATTATATATACACTACCGAGCAAAGAAATCGAGCCACCAATAAAAAATTGATTAAATAGCAAATTATTTTTAAAATTTTTACAAATATTCATATAATTTGTTCCATTAACTCTTAAACTAACATATTCAATAAATATTGTAGATAATTTTTGAATTTTATAAAAAAAATAAGTAAAATTAAATTAAAAGATACAATTACAAATTATCATACTTTTTCAATATTACTTTAATTTAAATAAAGTTTTAATAAAAGATCAAATTCCATTTGAAATATCAATAAAATGAATAATTTTGAATTAAGCATCATTGATAGAAAGATAAAATATACAAAATGGATATTTCTGAAGTTCAAGCAGTTCAAATTGTGTGCCTAATTAATCAAGGGCTAAGTCAACAACAAGTGGCATTTACACTTGCAATAAGCAATAATTTCAATAATGTATGTTTCCTTGTAAAAAAATTAAAAATGATTTACTATTTAATAAAGTTTTTATTGGTGGCTCGATTTTTTTGCACTTCAGTGTATATGTACTATATATCAGTGGCGTGCGGTCCATGAATCTTGTGGATGCAGCGCATCCCTAAAATTTCAAACATTTAGAGGTCGCAAATATATTTTTAAAAAATCTAATGTTAAATTTGAAAAATAACAAAAATGATGCCGTATTCGTAGAAATTTTCAAAAAAAAAAAAAAAATAATAAATAAAGCGAATATTAAAATAAAATTTCAAAAAATAAAAGGTACATTTTTGGACAGCATCCCCTGGTTAAAAAGTATTTAAATTCGTTTTGTTGTAATAGTAAGCTGGTTACTTTACTTTACATCGAATTCAATATAATTATGTTTGGTTGGGTAGAATTGGGGATACATAATGAAATTTATTAGAAATAATAATAAGTGTGAGCAGCACACAACTATCACTTACACTACAAAAAATTTTATTTTGTGTACTAGTATACGTGTGCTTGGATTTCGATACCCACCATAATTCAAAAAATAAAATAAGTTCAATTAATAAAATGTTTTAAAAACTAAAAACTGATTAGATTTCGACATTTCTAGCTTCAGAATTTTAGATTGAAAAATGTAATTGTAATGTGGAGAGCTCTAAATTAGATTTGTCACACACGTTTGTGATAATAAAATACAACTTTCTAGCTCAAATCGTTTGCTAAGAAAAAATTGCCAACTTGGAAATGCAACTGTAGGTAAAAACTTCTTGATTCAATTTTTTTATTATATTCAAGCTAAGGTGTTGTAATGCCACGCTTTAAATGTGTATATTAAAAAACAAAGTTCACCTCTGAATAACATTTGTATGACCTTTTTATATTTTTATTATACTTAAATTTATACTCTTTATATAGGTACACCTTTCTTTAATTCTTCTTCTCCATCTATTCTTTATCTTTGCTAGAAAAATTTATTATCTTTACATTTTAATAAAGATTAGACGAATTTAGTAAATAAGCTGTTGGGATTTTTAATTTACAACATTAAATAATAATTTATTAAAATGATGGCATTTTTTTCTTCTTTTTTTCTTTTAGGTAATTCTAGTTCTATAATAAATTCTTCATAAAAAACCAAACTATTTTCATGATTTATATACCTAAGGTTCTGTAATTACAATATGAAATCTTATAAATTTAGTACGTCGCGTAACTTATAATTTAACACCTATTGTGATTCAATTTCATAGACACGTGTGCTTTTGATATTCGCATCGTCATTTCTGTAGAGAAATCGAAAATACAAAAATTGGAGAGAAGAAAATGACAACTTTTCAAAATAAGTACGCTCTCAGTAAATTTTGAACATGCCGGGGAGAGGGGGTGCGAATTTAGAAATTTTTTCTAAGCAAATCTCATCTAGAGTGAAGAATCCATCATATATAATGTATTGAAAAAAATTTATTCCAGTCAAATTGTGCTCAAATGGGCCCCTATGGGGAAAGTTTTGGGGTAGTTCTGATTTTTTGCATATATATGTTTTTGGGGCGCTGAATCCAAATCTGAGGTCTCCCACCAAAATTTCGTGACGCAAAATTGTAGAAAATGCAAAAAAAAGGTGAAAATTTCCATTTTTTGGCGGTTTTTCGCTTATAACTCGAAAACTATCAACTTTTCGTAAATAACCTTCCTATTCAAAATGAAAGTTCATAAAGTTTCCTAAAAATTTCATTATTTAGGTTTTTCTCCAACCAACCGTTCTGGCTCAAGCGCAAAATCCAAGTTTTCGACCTCGGCAGCCCACCCGGATCACCCAAAACCTCGGACTTTTTTCGATATTTTCCCATTTTGATCATGAAGGAGCACCTTTTTGACAAAGACTACTTTATACATTTTTAAACTAGATTAAATTTGCTACAAATTAAACAAAGTTTCATCTTAATTGGATAAATGGTAATCCGTGCCGCAATGAGGTTGATGTTTTGAAAAACTGCAATTTTTTGCAAAAAATCGCAATTTTACCTTCATAAAATGAAAACCACTCATGCTAGAAACTCAATTCCTCTCTCATACTCTAGGAAATTTTGTTGACTTGAACGTTTACTTGTATCACTTTTTTGATAAAACTCTTAGATTTATAGAGATATCCAGACAGGATATGATTCGAATCTTCAGAAGTATTAAGGGGAAATTTCTCCAGAAATGTTTAAGACTTCAAATAAATGTTTTTAGAATATTTTTTATAAAATATTTGTTTTTATTTAAATAAATAGTCATAATGTTTCAAATTTTTTGAAAAATAAATGAATAATATTTGATCGAAATTTCTGCCCCCGAAAAGAAAGCCCTCCCCCTGTCACCGCCTGCATATGCTCATGGGGATAGGCCGATAGGGGGTTGATTTGTCCAAATGCAGAGGGTAGATGGAGCCCTCCATCCCTCTAGCCGTAGAGCCAACCAACTTAGGGCAGATTTGCACTCGCCCTAACTCCATTTCTCATTAAGCAATGAGTTTGAAAATGATTCTGTTTTTAACACCAATCTCCTCATGATCATTTCAGAGATAGAGGCGCCGGAAAATCTTCAATTTTGACACTCCCTCACTGACTTATCAAAACCTAATAAACTCTACTTCCAAAGGTACTAAAAACTTAAAATTTGGCTCAGGCATAGTTTTTGAATTACAAGTAAAAGAAAAAAATCTAAAAATGACAGTTTTTTCATTTTCTTTTGTGAAATTTATGAACTCAAATGCATCTTCAGACCATAGAGTGGAAGGCTATCGAATATCGAAAAGCGCTCTCTAGCGGGTCGGAGAACATTATTCTTAGTCCTTAGGAGGTATTCAAAGATCATAGTCATAGGACATTCAAAGCCTTTGTCATAAATAAAAGATTCATACACGCTTTGTGCTAAACGTTCATTTAGAAAATTTTCCAACGTAGAAATTTATAGAATAAAATATTATTAAATATGCCTAGTTCTCGACGTCAATGTTTTGTGAAAGGTTGCTTTCGCGACACAAAATCAAATAAAGAACATACTTTTTTTAAACGACCTAAAAGTCCTGAAATGGAAGTACCCTATTTAAAATTAACTAGTAATAATAGTAGAATCATCCGTTTGTAACGTCCCCAAAATTTGCTCAGAAGAGTGGAGTTCCCGCCATTTGATTGTCCATTCCGAACCGCCAGAGAGCTCTGTAACTCGTATACGCTAAAATACATTGGATACTTATGGAGCCTTCCACTCTATATTACTCTATGGTTCAGACTATCTACATAATTGAATAAGGAATTTCGAGAAGGGCACATGACTGAAAATTGAAAATGTTCAGGAATGGAAAAAAACTAATTATTTCTAAAGAAATGTAAAATTTATAAAATTTATTTTTAGTTACATTTTGGGGACAGTAAAATTAATACTAGAGTTGTTCCTTTTTGGAGCATAGTAGGTGGAGGGAAGCTTTTAGATTACATTTATATGAAAAAGTGAATTTGTCAAAATATGCGACATGTGCCCATTTCGAAATTGCATATTCAATTATGCTTTATATTAGGTTACAGAGATGTAATTTGTATTTATTAAAACTTTTATTGGGAATCATCTGTTCATTTTTCCCTGGACTCCATTCCAATCAATTCTCAGTATTAAAAGAAATAATTAAAATATATAATTAGAGAATGTCCCCTTCGTGAGAGTACAGTCGACTAATCTAACAAATAAATTTATTAATAACTAATTTTCGTAATTTTTAGAATTGACTATAAAAATGTTTCAAATCAATGTTGTTTTTGTATTGGATTCGAGAATCATTCAAATAAATTTTAATGGATAGGTAATCGAGGTAAATAATTTGTTAATATATATGTTGTTGAGTATGATGAGCAACAGGTTGCTAACTTGATTTCCATTTAGAGAAAAGGAAAGGGTCGACGCGGTCGACAGGTGAAGGGTTGTCGCGGATTCACAAGATCATTATAGGCAGAGGGTCTTCTTAATATTATACTCGTAATATTATCAGACTCATAACGCTTATTAAATGTAGTTTTTTTATGGCCTCGGATACTTAGTCATTTAATCAGAAAATGTTAATTTTTTGATATACTTTAATTATATGTGTTTATTTCTAGTGGGTATGTTTGTTTTAAATAATTGAAGTGTAATTTCTTATGTGAATTTGAATTTTAGAGAGTTCAATATTTAAAGCAAAGGAAGGAATATTATCTACGAGAGTAAAAAAAAAGAGAAGCATCGGCTTAGAATCGAAGAATCCGGGCAAATTACGCGCTGCCTACCTTGATCTTGGCATTTGGACCCATTTAAAAGTACCTACCTAACTCAATTATTTAAAAAAAAGTACCTACTCATAAGGTCAGAATTCTAGAAAAATTTTTTTGAAATTTCTGAAAATTTCATAAAAAAAGTATTTTTTTTTAAATTTTCAGAAATTTCAAAAAATCAATATTTTAAAGATTTCATACAAATCAAAATTTACAAAAAATTCAAATTTTAATATAATACAATACAAATTAATATACCTAACATATTTATAAATTAATAAAACTAATTCGATTTTCGTCTCTCTGGTTTTAATTATATATTGATTTTTCCTGGATGCTTCTTCTCTTTTCTTACTTATAATACAGCCAGGGATGTAGTGGAGGGTGTAAGGTGGTATAAGGCGTATACCCTGTGGTTTGATCATATAATAAATAGCGTATACCCTGTGCTAGTTGAAAATTTAAAACAATTTTGGGACATTAACTTTTTGAATATTCACATAAATATATATTAATCCGCTTTTAAAATGATAATTCTTTAAAAAATACCAGACTAAAACATTTTATTTTATTATTTTATATATATACTATATAGCATATACTGTCTGAGTTTTACAATCCATATAGCGTATACATTCTGCTGATTTTACGACTACAGCACTGAATACAGCCACACCTTGAATTTATTACAGAAATAAATAAAAGTATTAATAAATATAAAATTAGATTTTAAGGTAAAGCACACGCACACAAAATATGATGAAAAAGAGATTTTTTTAATTACTTTTTAGGCTCAAGGAGATCGGGAAGTTCAAAAATCGTTTTTTCTTTTTTGGCAAAGCTTTCCCAATCTAAGAATAAACGTATATAATACTCGTATGTAGGTAGTTTATATGAAGAAATGAGGAAGAAGGATAAAAAGTATCAGTGAGAAACATCGTCATAAAACCCCCAAGGCCAATGAATAAGGAAAATATGGAAATTCGAACAAGAGATTTACACGAATTACAAATATAGAAAAAGAACATTAGTTATGAGTACTATGACTAAGATACCAATTACATCACCATTAAAAAAAAATAGGTGAAAATTGTAGCATTTTATTAAGTATTATAATGAACAGCTTTGAAACGTTTCCTAGTTTGTTTTAAAATGAAATTGCAGTAAAATTATGGGTATATTAGTAATATACTATATATATATTTATCTAGATTAATTTGTAACAACGCTTAGAGAAATTTCTCTAAAAAAATTTCCCTCTTGCCTAGAATCGAACCGACGAACTCTTGAACTATGGGCATCTGTTCTAACCGCTAGACCAATGTCACATTAATATATATATCTTGTATTAGTTGAATAAAAGATTTCACTGTCGATGGTAACAGAATTGTTTTATTTTAGGTTAAAAATAAAATGAGAGTCTCTCTGTTTTTTAAATAAAATAATTTTTAATTATTTAAAAAACAGAAGATTTTATTTTTAACCTAAAATATATATCTTGATTTCTTTTACTAAAACTATATATTTTTGATTTAGACTTTGTGTCTAGATAATATTGTATTCATTTGAACTCGAATGAAAATGAAAAAACACCAATAGATTTTAAATTAAGAAACATTAAATATATATTAATTAACGAGGCAAATTTGAAATAAAATTTAAACTGATGGCTCCAATCGATTTTCATTAACCAGGCAAATTTGAAATATATATATTCGAATTTTGAAATGAAAGACTCCAATTCATTTTTAAATTAAGAAACATTAAATATATTGATAATTGTTCCTCCCCCCCCCCCCCCTCGCCACTCAAAAATTAAAGATGCGAAACTTTTAAGAGACGATGTATTTTCGGTAGTTTACGGGTATACATTTGGAGTGTGGTTTTTTAAGAGGAATAAAATTTTTTGGACCGAGACGCTGCCCGCCAGGGCACCATCCCGGAGGGGGAGCTTCGAGGGCGTGCCGAAGGCACGCACGAAAAGCTCGTATATATATATATATATATATATATATATATATACATCAGTGGCGTGCGGTCGCATCCCTAAACTTTCAAACATTTAGAGTATTTTCATAAATATCGACTTAAAAATTTCAGGATGATCTTTAAATTTTCAAATTATTATCCGTTATTTCAAATATTTCTATAAAAAACATTTTTTGTTTATTAGAAAAGTATATTGGTTCTAGAAATGAAATAAAATTGTTGCATAGTTTCAAGGGGCAATTAATTAAAATGAATGATTTTTCTGAAAAGGGTGCGGATAGAAGGTTTCAAATCCATACCTTGCAGTTCAAGCAGGTCAAAGACAAGTCCAGACGAGTTTTGGTAGAATAAAAATCGTTCTCGGTGAGGAACTATTAAAATAGAAATAATCCAAAAAAAGAATAAATAAAGATGATTCGAGAATCCAATTCTAAAAACTCTCAATATATAAGATCGGAAATAAGTAAGAGTGCTCTAGACAAGTCCTAGCTTGCTTATAGCAATAGAATTAGGAGAAATTTAAAATTTTCTTATAGGACAGGCTGATTCTTTGTGGACGATGGTCGATTTCCATCTTAGGGTCTGTGGAGTTTAAGTCATTGCATTTAAAAATCGACACTCATATATGGATGGGTATATACCTACGTAAAGGTGACGACTATTTTGGAATACTTTAAAATAACTGACATAGAAACGACTCTAAGATAAAAGGCGATTTTAAGACATTTTGAAATACCAAAAAAACTACTTTTAGAACGGGAAAAGTAATATCATAGACACATAGTCCAGGCAAATTAGACAGGAAAAAGGCCGCGCTGGCCAATAAATACCATATGCACAAGCTGGAAATAATTTGAATCGATGTTAGGCATCCCAAATAAGAGTTATATGAGTTTGCGACGGCTTCTGGCTGGTGCTAAATTTTTGAGAGACTAAAAACCAGGAAAAATTGCGGCACGGGTTACCGTTGTACAATTAAGATGAAATTTTGCCAATCTCATTTTTGGCCAATTGGCAACTATTATGGGGGTCAGTACCGCAAAAAAGTGGTGAGTATCAAAGAGTGGTTTCTTGTGACCACCTAATGAGCATAATTCACTTTTGCGCCAAGTTAGTAAAAATTGCCTATCTTTGACGATCGATTGTGGCCAAACGGCTGAACCGATTTTAAACTTTTAAGTACGTTATCAGACGCAAAATTTTGTTTTCTTTCTTTTTGCTAAGAGTGCAATTTTCTCTAGAACGCATGGTTTTCGAGTCTTAAGGGAAAATCTGAAAAAAGTCTAAAATGTTCGTGGTTTTTAGGCCCTCAAAAATTTAGCACCTGCCAGAAACAGTCATAAACTCATTTAACTCTTATTTGGGATGCTTAACTTTAAAATTAGTCTAATTTGCCTGAGATAACAGAGAAATATTTTATAAAAATTATTTTTCTGACTCATACATCTTGAAATGTACAAGATTTCAATTTTGAATTTTTTCCACCAAGAAATAAAATTTCAATTAGTTCAAAATAAAAACAACTCAGATTCTATTTATTGTATTTAATGAAATTGAAATTTCCCATGATTATTTGATAGTTTTTCGTTACTATTAAATTGAGTATAATATAAATATTCGTTTGTTTCAAGAAGACAAAGTCTGATTTATTACCTACTAAACTTTTAAAACGAAAAACTTTCGATTACCCCAGAACATATTTTAGATACCAAACGAAGAAGCTTCTTGTATTCCATTTTAAATTTTACCTAAAAATAATAATAAAACTTGTATTTAAGAAACAAACAAATACTTGGATAAATAAAAAAAAGAAGATAAAATTAGATACGGAAATAGGAACAAACAAAGATAGAAGAGAGTTTTCCGCTAGAAATTACATTTATATGTAAATCTAGTCAATGTAGATTCATTCGATAAATGAACTAGTTCCGGTCTTTAAGCTTTAAGCCACCTTTTATAAAATTTAATTAATTCATTAGAGAAAACAGGAAAAGGAATACTTTTAAGTGAGTAGAAAAAATATATTTATATAAAATATGTAGATATGAATGTAAAAAAAGTAACGTTTTTGTGGTCCGAAACGTTCGAATTTCCAATAAAACCACGAAGAATTTTCTAGCAGGCATTTCCTTGACACGGAAGCCTTAGAAAGAAAGAAGAGAAGGTTGGTTGGTTGCCGATCAAACTCTCTTGATAGCATCGAGTTCAGAAGACCTACAAGAAACTAAACTCACCAACGCAAGTTTCAGTGCAGAAAAACAAAAAGATGGAAAAAGAAACGCACTCCAAATCATGGAAACCATGATAGAAATCTCCAGGAAATAAAACTCTTCAGGAAATCAACTGATAGGGAGGTATACAGTGTAAAGGTTCGCAGGATATATAATAAAGAATAATAATAAGCTTATCTTAATATATTAAATGAGCAATTTTATATATATATATATATATATATATGTATATATATATATATATATATATATATATATATATTAATTTGTTTCTCGAAAACGGCTCTAATGGATGAAAATCACGGGTTAGAGGGTTTTTGGGTCGTCACTTGGATCTGTCAGGGTCTCATCTTCGGGGAACTTCAATTTGATAAGTTTTTATCTTAATTAAAATAATTATTCACAGGTGATTGTGTCAATAAAAATATAAAGTAATTTTTTCTCGATTTCCATTTTAATTTTAAAACACACTCAGAGCTCATTAAAAATATTATTATATATTAAAATTACTAAATTTAAATAATTAGAGGTATTTTCTATAAAATAATTTATTAGAAAGTCGATTTCATTAAAATAAATAAATAAATAAACGATGATTCGGAGGATCGTTCCTTCTTCTTCAGGATGTTAAAAAGTCACCGAAGGAACATCCATGTATATTATTATTATTTTTTTTTTAGTTGTAATTAAATTCAAAACTTTGTGCAGAGTGATATGCCTTGATGATGGTCGGATCTTAATTTGACAATAAATATATTAAATTTTATTTCAATGTTATTCAATTTTGGCTGCAAATAAAAATCCATCATTTTGCCTGAATTTGATATTAAAAATAAGATGACGTGTTCTGATGTAGCCATCCACTTGACTTTACCATACAACCTGGTCCCTCACTTATATTTAATATTTAATCAAATTATTTATATTCATCTAGGGGGGAAGGGGTTAGTTTTTGCATTTTTAGACTTCTGGGGTCCCACTGATTTTATGTATACAAAATTTGGTTGAGTTTGGTACAAGAGCCTATTTTTTATTTTTTGACGCTAAACTCCCCCATTTTGGAGGGTTAGTTTTTGCATTTTTAGACTTCTGGGGGGCCCACGGATTATGTATAGAAAATTTCTTTGAGTTTGCTCAAATAGCCTAGATTTTTAATCCCCTTCCACCCCTCTTAATTTTGGGTCGATGTGCACCAAAATCTAATCAGCTCTTAATCTCAATGTACCAAACCTACGTGTGAAATTTGGTTTCGATATTCACGCTAGTTTATGATCTAGCTCGTCCACAAAAATTTGGTAACTCACGTACTAATTGACTAACTAACAGACATTTTGACAAAACAATTATTATCTTGAAAAATATAATTTTTGCGATATTCACTTATAAGGATTTTTTTGTAGACCGAAATGCCATGGTTTAGCCCAATTTTTTTAACTAAAATAGTTTCAACCGTTTTTGAGATATTTCGAAAAAAAGAAGCAAAAAAAAACACTTTTTTTCATGCACGATTACAATACTTGACCATACCCTGTATGGTAAAGTAATAATATTAATATGTTGCTTTTAAGTATAGTAAAAAAAACTACCGAGCAACGCTATTAATTAATTAATTTGTTTATTTATATACTAGCACCTGGTTAGCTTGCTTTATTTAAAAAATTCAACGAAAATGGTTATTTGTATATTTGCAATAAAATTTAAATAAAAATTTATTTATTTTTTTCCAACGTCTTTCCGCCTATCATCAAGGCATCGCTAGCACTAAGTTTGAAACTTGATTGCAATTAAAAATAATATATAGATACCTATATGGAGGCATTGGGGTAAATAAAATTTGGAGGCCCGCATTGCCAAATGTCCCCCCCCCCCCCTCAGATCCAATACTTTATCTGCTTCGCATTGGACAAAGTAAAAATGGGAGAAATGGCTTGCGCCTATTTTGGCAGAGTAGACATATCTTTAACACATCTGCTAATTCAGTTGTCTATATGGCAGGGGCTGCCATTATACGAGGTGCAACATTGAATAGCCACTATTAAATGGAAAAAGTTGTATTTTTTTTGCTTTGTATTTTCGAAATATCTCAAAAATGGCTGAAACTATTTATTATTATTAGTCCTTTTTTAAAAAAAAAAACCTTGAAAAGTGAAAAAATGTGGCCCCAACAATTTGAGCTCAGTGCGCATATAAAGGCGCCAATCAGTATTTCGCACGACGAAGGGACTTGGCACGTCCCTGTTAACTAATTACTATAATAATGAAAAATAATAATTGGCATTGTTAATGTTATAGAGTATGAATTATTCATTTTTAGTTACGTTCGTACAAGCTTAGATGAATTTATAGACGTCAGAAAAAATAAACTAAAAACGCTTTGAAAGAAACGGATAACCTATCCATATTTACATAAATATATATATAAAAAAAAAACTTTTTTTTTTTTTAATTTGATAAGGATAAGTAAAGTGAACGTGAGCTTTGGCTAGGTAGTTGCAGGTTATGGAGAAACGTGTTCTCTGATAGAATTGTTTCGAATTTAGGAAATGAAGACAGAAGGACAGGGAATGAGTGGATTGAGAGTAGCTCATCAACGGGGAACATATGGGCCTCATGGACATTAATCGTTTCAACATGTCCCAATTCGTGAAACAAAAAACGTCTTCCAGTCTGTCAATGATCTGTTGAAAGGGTTTATTATTATTATTATTATTATACGACGGCCAAAAGGCACTATAACCGTTTCTATTAGCTATGTTATATACGTTTAATTATTATTTAAGCTTCGGGTGACAAATAATCAGTGGGATGGTAAACGTTGATTGAAAGAGAACGACAAAAGGGTCTGTCACGAAATCCCATACGTAGTAGTAGAGGTAGATTAAATCATCAATTAATGGGACAGAAAAATATTTGACACTTTGAAAAAGGATCCAATAATTTATTCATTTTGAAAATTTATATAATTGAAAAGAGTTTGTTTGCCGAGAATAGCTGAGCTGTTGATTTATAAAGAGAAACCAATGAGGTTGTCCTCTGCTTGATAGAAATAACATATACATCTAGGTATATATATATATTCCAAATATATAGAGTGGAAATCGTTTAACGCGAAAACGCTTAACATGAAAAATCGGTTAACAGGAAATATGGTAGGTACTAGGTATTTTCATACATTTTTTACTTTACCACACAGGGTATGGTCAAGTATTGTAATCGTGCATGAAAAAAGTGTTTTTTTTTCGAAATATCTCAAAAACGGCTGAAACTATTTTGATTAAAAAAAATTGAGCGAAACCATGCCATTTCGGTCTACAAAAAAGCACTAATAAGGAAAAATCGAAAAAATTATATTTTTTGAAATAGGTAATAATTATTTTGTGAAAATGTCTGTTAGTTAGTCTGTGCGTTACAAATTTTTGTGGACGAGCTAGCTCAAAAATTAGTGTGAATATCGAAACCAAATTTCACACGTTGTTTTGGTCCATTGAGATTTAGAGCTGATTAGATTTTGGTGCATATCGACCCAAAATTAGGGGGTGGAGGGGAGTTAAAAATTAAAAATCTAGGCCATTTGAGCAAACTCAACCAAATTTTGTATACATAATCAGTGGGACCCCAGAAGTCTAAAAATGGAAAAACTAACAGCCCAAAAGGGGGGGGGATTAGGATCAAAAAATGAAAATCTTGGCCATTTACCAAACTCAACCAAATTTTGTATACAGTATAAGTTGGAACCCAGGAGTCTAAAAATGGAAAAACTAACCCCCTCTCCTACATGATTATAAATAATTTTATTAAATATTAAATATAAGTGAGGGGCCAGGTTGTATGGTAAAGTCAAGTGTATGGCCACATCAGAACACGTCAGCTTATTTTCTTTTAACACGAAACAAAAATCGCTTAACACGAAAAAATTTCGCTTCTAGAATGAAGAAAATATATTATTTTCCAAAAAATCAATAAATTTTTATTTGTTTTTATAAAAAAATTTAAAACTACATATCGTCGGCTTAGAGTGTAAACCTGCTAACTCCATTTTTTATCATAAATGAGATATTAATACCGTTCGAAAGAAAAAGAGATGCAGCATCCTCCAAGTAAAACTCCTACTTAAAATTACTATCGTAAGTTGTAGAAAAAAAATCTTAAAAATAGTTTTTTCCATAACAACAATATTAAATTTTGTTTGTTTTTTCTCTGACCTGTAAAATTTCCTTGTTGTGATTTAGCAGGTTTACACTCTAAGCCGACGATATAGTACATACCTATATTAAAGTTTATTAAGTTTTTATTAATATTTTTATCATTTTCTTCTTCTTCTTCGAGTGCCATACCCGAAACGGGTGTCGGCGCCTCTCCACATATACCTGTGCTGAGTGTGTTTAGTTGTTTTACACAGATATACGGGACCTACTTTTTAACGCCGGTTCCGAACGGCTAATTTGGAGAGGTTGCTAGGCAATTATACTCTTGGTAGGTTGCCATTACTTTCCAAGAGGAGATGACTGCAAATATCTATCTGCCGAGACTCGGACTCGAACCAGCGATCTTCGAATCAGCGCTCGACACTCTAGCCACTGACCCACAGTCACCTGTGATTTTACTGTTTTTTATTATCTAAATTCATAGATACATACATATGTATGTACAAAATGTAGAATACACAATTTGAAATATGATGTACTCTAATAAATGTAATTTTGATGGTATAATTTTTTTTACTTTATTTTATGTATGCAAAGCAATAAGTTTAATACGAAATTCTTTCAGTGCGAAGAAATATTTCGGTCCCCTCAGTTTCGTGTTAAGCGATTTTCACTCTCATTCATCATCAATCTTTTAAATTAGAAATATTCTCATGACTTACCTACCCGATTGCATATAGAAAGCATTTCTCTTTATAAGAAAATTGATTATCATTAAATTTTTTCAATCACACCTGAAATTTTTTTATATTTCAAAAAATTCTACACAAAGCTTAATTGAAGGAAAATTAGTTAAAGGCTCAGTACGATATCTGTAAATGTAGGTGATTTAGTGAAAGAGGTTACTTATTAATGCAAGAATTTGGTATGAAAAGCTAAAACCGTTCAAGAGTTTACTAAATACGTAATGAATTTATTTATTATACATCCATTTGGGTACATGAACACATTTATAAAAAACAGATAGAATATTTTTAATTAAAAAAGTCTCTGGATTAAGGTTTATTAGTATTATTTACTAGTTCCTGGAACACCAAGCGTTGCTCGGTGATTTTTTCCTTTAGTTCAAAGTGATAAATTAATATTATTTTTAATAATTTAATATTCAATAAAAAATACCTCCAATTAATCAAATTGGCAAATTCTAATATATAATGTAATGATCTTATTGTGGGATATAAAATTAAAAAACCAATTAATTATTAAAAGAAAATTGAATAAAAATGTAATTATACATTTTTATCCAGACAACCACCTGTGAATAATTATTTCAATTAACAAAAAACCCATCAAAAACAACTTAGCCGAAGATGAGACCGTGACAGATCGAATTGTCAACACAAAAATTAAGCCTATATAATAAATTTCACCCCTAAAATCTGACCCTCGGGGTACAGACAAAATTTAAAAAATATATAGTATCGTAAATTGGCTTATGGTTAGAAAGGCCGAAAAGCCAAAAAAAATCAAAGATTTACTCTGGAGGACAAACATTTCAAAACTTAGATCAACTCAAAAATCGTATACAAGCCGAATGTGATAAAATATCACAATACCAATTAGCAAATGTCAGACGAGAATTTTACGAAAGGTTGGGCCATTGTTTAGTGGTAAATGGTGGTTTATTCGAACATTTGCTATGATTGTTATTTTTTGTTATAATTTAATGTATTTGTTAATTATGTTAAAAAATTAAATTCTGTTTACCTTACTAATTTTATTGTTTTAATTACGTTTAAAAATATTACTTATAATTTCGTTGATTATTCTTGTGAAAATTTAAAAGCTCGTTCTAAACTTCATCTACGTGAATCTACTATTTTTATTTATCAATGACGAATACAAAACTCAGCCCATTCAAATTTAACGAGTTTCTCATTATGGTAATCAATAAATTCTAATAAGAACTGATTTTAAAAAGTTCAAATATAACAAACGTCAAATAGAAACAACAAATGAAAATGCCTTGTTTGTTTTAATAATTCCATGGCCTCAGTGATTTTTGTAAAAATACAATTATTTATTGTTGATTATTACGGTTCTGAAATTTCAAAATTTGAAAACAAAAATATGTTCGGATTCAGTATTTTTTCTCTACAAAAAACCTATAAGAACTTTAACTCTAAAATAATTAGGGAGCAAATAAATGCACATTCAAAAATTAACATTGTAATCGCTATGCTGCGTCGGCCAAGTCACCACCCTGTATACACATGGCCGGTGCGTCCCCCGATTTTTCGAACTTGGCTGACACCGAGGGGTGAACCGCGACCTAATATGCTGTACACCTACTTCCACTTGTACTTCCAAATATTTCCAAGTAATTCCAAATATTTCCAAATAATTTCAAATATTTCCAAGTACTTCCAAATATTTCCAAGTACTTCCAAATATTTCCAAGTACTTCCAAATATTTCCAAATAATTTCAAATATTTCCAAGCACTTCCAAATATTCCCAAGTACTTCCAAAATACTTCCCAAGTGGTGTACACCTACTTCCAATCGCGGATCACCCCTCGGCTGACACACTGCCGTTTCTCTAGATCTGGCTAAATGGACTCATGTATCCGAGGACAAAAAAATAAAAAATATTACCATAAATGTCTCATTTAAGAATTAATAAATTTTATATTATATTTTAATAGGTAATTGTAGACATTGTCTAAGTTTGGTAGCTGGCAGCTGAAATGGTTAAATTTTCCGAAATGAAGAGCAAAGCCCGGCGTTGGCGTTGGCTGGCAGCAGTAGAGGAAAGAAGGAAAAAGGAAGAGAGCCTGCCTGCATGGTACCAAAGGCTAAAGGAAGGGGGACAAAGAGGGGCCATAACCCGTTCCTTTCTCTCTCTCTGTTGCTCCCACAAAGAATGAGAGAGAAGCAGCAGACTTGGCCGATTCGACTCCCTCGCTCTCTGGCCCAGAGTGGGCCCTGGGTTCCAATCCCAGCCGCCCGCTATTTACACATTCCACTTTTATTTACTATACAATACATGACCAAATATTTTAATTAAACGCGGAAATTATAGGTACTTAAAGCTTAGGCCGGAAAAAATTATTATTGAACAAATTGGCTTGTGTCACATTAATACTTTACTTATTAGTAGTACCTGGAACACCTAGCGATGCTCGGTAATTTTTTGATTCAATTAAAAGCGATATAAATTTTTAATTTTAAATTCAGGTAAAAGGGTCGATTTTTAATCGCAGCCAAAATAAAATAAAATTGAAATAAAACTTAATTTATATTTTTACCAACGTTTACATCAGCTATGACCATCAACAAGACGTATCACTGGCCCCAAAGTTTTGAATGTAATTGCAATTAAAAATAATATAAATATACACCGAGGTTTTTTCGTTGACCCTTTTAAATCCTGAAGAAGGAGGTACACGATCCTTCGAATTGTCGGATTTTTTCAGAAAATTAAATTGATATTCTAATAAATTATTTTATAGAAAAATACCTTTAATTAATAAATTTGGCAAATTCTAATATATAATAATATTTGTAATGATCTATTAGTGGAATTTATAATAAAAAAAAAAACAATTAATTTTAGTAAAAGAAAATTGAAAAAAATATAATTATGAATTTTTATTCAAATAACGACAGGTGAATAATTATTTCAATTAACAAAAACTCATCAAAAACAACTTTCGAATTGTCAACCGATTCTATATACAAGAATTGCTCGTTTAATATAATAAGATTTTATAAAATGAGAGGCCCGGTCTCTCTAGGGAGAGGGCTTCGTCCCCTTAGATTACTGTAGGCCCACTGATTATGTATACAAAATTTGGTTGAGTTTGGTAAATGGTTAAGATTTTCATTTTTTGACCCCCCCCCATTTTGGGCGGTTAGTTTTTGCATTTTTAGACTTCTGGGGTCCCACGAATTATGAATACAAAATTTGGTTGAGTTTGCTCAAATGGACTAGATTTTTAATTTTTAACCCCCCTCAATCCCCCTTCATTTTGGGTCGATATTCACCAAAATCTAATCTCAATGGACCAAAACTACGTGTGAAATTTGGTTTCGATATTCACACTAGTTTTTGAACTAGCTCGTCCACAAATATTTGGTAACGCACAGACTAACTAACAGACATTTTGACAAAACAATTATTATCTTCAAAAATATAATTTTTTCGATGTTCACTTATTAGGGCTTTTTTGTACACCGAAATGCCATGGTTTTGCTCAATTTTTTTAATCAAAATAGTTTCAGCCGTTTTTGAGATATTTCGAAAAAAAAAAACACTTTTTCATGCAGGATTACAATACTTGACCATACCCTGTATGGTAAAGTAATAATACTTTCTTACCAACCAACTAGGTCCTAAAAGTAATTTTCAGGACAAATTTTAAATTTCTAATCCAAGTACATAGTTCCAAAGAAATCGTGATAAATCAATAATAAATGGTATTTTTGGTTTTTATATGTAGTTTGTCTCCATTTTTTGTAAAATATTTATGTATTTATTTGTAATTAAATAATTCAGTTAATGTTCAAATTATCAGTACATGGATAAGAATTTTAAAATAGTAAAAATAATATTGAAAATGTAAGTGTTATTATAATTTAAAAATTCACAGGGTAATTTCTTTTTGGCAGGATGCATTGAACAGGGGGTGGATGCTGCCTAGTTTCTAGGCGCGCTCAGAGAAATCTCGTAGGCATTTGCTTGGGATCGAATATTATTGAACCTCTCTTAAAATTGGCTTATCTAATCTAAAATCTGCCTCAAGAAAACTTGCAAGTGTTTTTGGAGGAAGCTCGTTCGTTAAGTTAAAATATGGAAATGTGTTTTGTTGGCGTTTCGTCTGTTTTTAAACAAAATTCTTAGTCTGTTCTTGGCTGTCAGACACCGGTAGCTTTTATACTATTAAAGCTTAAAACTATGAAATTTAGTTGGTAGCTAGATTTTTTAAAACCCTATCAAACATGTTTTTTATAGTTTTTATTTTGAAGCCGTTAAAGAGGCCCCGTAGTAGGGTGCTCCTTATTTTGGATATTTTCGAATATCCACGCTGACAGGAGCTCATATGGCTAGAAATAAATAAAAAAAAATATCCCTCAAGTTTCAAGTCTCTATCTCAATTCTAACTAGTGCTACACAGCGATTAAGTTTCCCATCTAAATAACATGGGGTTTTTGGCATTGAACGATCAATTTTTTATTCCGGCCAAAGCAATGGTTCAAAAAATTTGAAACTCTCTAGACTTTATTCTTATAATAGTAGCTATCCTTCAGAATTTTTACAGATTTTTAGCTATTACAATTTTGGAGTTACATCTAGATAAAATACTGCTATATCTTAGTATTAGTAAGTTATAGACTCCAAAATTATAATAGCTAAAAATCTGTAAAAATTCTGAGGGATAGCTACTATTATAAGGATAAAGTCTACAGAGTTTCAAATTTTTTGAACCATTACTTTGGCCGGAATAAAAAATTGATCGTTCAATGCCAAAAACCCCATGTTATTTAGATGGGAAACTTAATCGCTGTGTAGCACTAGGTTAAAATTGAGATAGAGACTTGAAACTTGGGGGATATTTTTTTATTTATTTAGAACCATATGAGCCCCTGTCCGCGTAAATATTCGAAAATATCAAAAATAAGGAGCACCCTATCCCGTAGTGTGTACAGTACACCCACTGTATCTGGAAAACTACTTATTCTAAGAAAATTATTTTCAGTTGCTATAAAATAATTTCTTTGGATGATGGTTGAAAAAATTGTGCTGATGAAAAAACTTTAACAATCGAGTGGAATTTTGTTGAGTAGGTCTTTTAAAATGCTAGTATCCGAGAGATCGGGCTTTAATCGTCAATTTGTTATATGTAGGTATTGTATTTAAATGAAGACAATTTTATATGATCAATTACTATATCAAAATTTTACATGATAACTCGGTTGAGAGAGTCAAAGGTTGTTCAATACATCTATCCAGGCAGCATTAAGGGCCGTCCATAAATTACGTCACACAAATTTCAAGAATTTTAGACCCCCCCCCCTCCCACATGTGTATCATTTTCGTTGAGCCACCCCCTGTATCGTGACGTCACACTATCACTTTTAACCTATAATTTTCAGGTTAGAAAAATAATAGCTTGAAATCTAAAAAATATATTTGAAAATAGGTGGAATCGATTATTTTAAATATATATCAGAAGGGTTATTTTCATTCCCTCGAGAATCAAACCTGAATGCCAAAACTAGCATCCTGGCTACCCAATGAGGTGAACCTCTCGGACATAATGTATCACGCTAAATATTTCCCTCTAAGATTCAAATCTTCGTTTCTAAACACATAGCCATGATATATAGTTAAAAATTAAATTAAAACATATAAAAAGAAAAAAATAATTATTGATTATTTTTAAATATTAAAAAAATACAAATCTTTTATAAAACAATCTTAAAAACGTTTATTTTCAACCCAAACGTTTCAGGAGAAATTCTCCCTTTATAGAGAAAAATAATTTTTCATTAATTAAAAAAAAAGATGGTTGAGTGTTTTCAATTTTTAATTTCTTTAAAATTTAAAAGACAATGAATGGAATGACTTTTATTCCAAAATGAAAATAAAACTACAAATTACCCATAGAAGCAGACTTTAAATTAAGAAGTTGTCATCTTAAGATCCGAGATGGAATGGATTATTTTTAATTATATTTCAGAAAAGTTGTTTTCTTCTCCTCAGGAATTGACCCTCACAGGTGTACAGATTGCTAACTTTGGCACTCGGGGGGGGGGGGGGGGGGTGAAAATAACCCTTCTGACATATAATTAAAAATAATCTATTCCATTTCGGATCTAGTAAATATAACATTCTCTTATGATTTCCTTTGAAATTTAAAGTTTGCCTCTATCGACAATTTAAACTCTTTATTTTTTTTTTAATGCAATCGAATGCAAGAAGGGGTCACCAGTAAAGATGTAGCCCCTATGGATCTCGAAAGACCCTTGCATTACCTGAAGAGAAGGGAAAGTTGTTTAAGTGAGAGGGTGCACGACGTAGGTGTCTATGCACTCTGGTTTTTATTAGATGAAGGAGGAGGTATCAGCCAAAGTTGGATACCCTGGGTTCAATAAAACGCCCTGAATAAAACTTTTCACCCCTGAATATTTGTATCTCCAGTTAATTGGGAGTTATACACAAAATCCGGTATAACTCCCAATTAACTGAAGATGACCAAATAGGAGTAGGTACCAGGTATCAGCGAAAGTTGGATGCGCTGGTCAAACACCCTGAATAAAACGATTCGGAATGATTGGCCATCTTCATTTAATTGGGAGTTATATACAAAATGCGGTATAACTCCCAATTAACTGAAGGTGGCCAAATAAATTCAGGCCGAAACGTTTTATTCAGGGTGTTTTATTGAACCTAGCGGATCCAACTTTCGCTGATACCCCTCCTTCATCTAATACAGTTTCGTCACAACCACGAACTCTAACAACAAAATTTAAACTCTTATTTGGTGTACCCAAACATCCTATACTTAATTTGAACAATATCTAGGTTTCTAAAACTTGGTTTACACCTGAGGAAATCGGTCTCCGTCTAAAAATCTCTAGCAATTCATTATTTTTGAATAAACATAAATAACTCCCCCATTCAATGGTAGGACAACGTTCAATAAATCTGAAGAGTTTCTTGTTGTTCAATCCTTAAGACTTGAGATAAAGTGAAAAAAGATGGGCGTGGGAAGAGAGGTGGGGGGTGGGGGGTGCACTCAAAGAATGTAAAATTGTTAAATTATATAGATTTAAAATTCAAAGCACATTTGAACAAAATACAAAAACCTGAATGGTATTCAAAGAGCGAGGGCTAATTTTGCACACTCAACTTTATAAATTTATTAATACAAAAACAAATGAATAGGTAGTTGACAATATTTCGAATTAATTATGACCCTAAAGGGGTGAGGTGGGGTAGAGGGGGACAGGGGGTGATAAGTGGTTGGTTAGGTCTTAGGCGAGGGGAACAACAACAAAAAAAAGCAGGAAGGAAGAGAGCCGATTCAAATGCAGAAAGAAAAAAAGCAGAGTGATCAAGTTTAGTGGGGGAGTTTGCTAGGGGGGACAAAGGGGCCAAGGGGGGACCTTGAGTTGGGGGGAGCCAGCCGTTGGCGCCAAATCCCCTCTCCCCTCCGACTGCAAAGATTCATTTGGAAATTAATAGATAGCACCATGACCATTAACATTAGCATTGATACAGAAGAACAGGTTAACAGGTAACGATGGATTCAGATGCAGCCAGCATCCTCTACAGAATCGATGGATCCACGGAACCTGATCTCTCTGCAATATTTCATTATTTAGAAAAAGGAAAAAATAAATATATTCATTACGTATCTTAGTGAATGAAGCTGCTTGAGTATAATCGATTTCATATTAGTGTAAATAACACTACAGGTATAACTTAACAATATATCGCCTTCTTATTGATTGAAGGAGACAATAAAAGAGTGTGTCATTTGCTTAGTGATGAGAAGAATTGGTCTTGGTCTTGGTCTTGCTTTGCTCATACTATATATATTTATCTAGATTAATTTGTAACAACGCTTAGAGAAATTTCTCTAAAAAAATTACCCTCTTGCCTAGAATCGAACCGACGAACTCTTGAACTATGGTCATCAGCTCTAACCACTAGACCAATGTCACATTAATATTAATATCTTGATTTCTTTTACTAAAACTATATATTTTTGATTTAGACTTTGTGTCTAGATAATATTGTATTCATTTGAACTCGAATGAAAATGAAAAAACACCAATAGATTTTAAATTAAGAAACATTAAATATATATTAATTAACGAGGCAAATTTGAAATATAATTCTCAGCTCGGATTTTAAACTGATGGCTCCAATCGATTTTCATTAACCAGGCAAATTTTAAATATATATATTCGAATTTTTGAAATGAAAGACTCCAATTCATTTTAAATTAAGAAACATTAAATATATTGATAATTGTTCCTCCCCCCCCCTGGTCACTCAAAAATTAAAGATGCAAAACTTTTAAGAGACGATGTATTTTCGGTAGTTTACGGGTATATATTTGGAGTGTGGTTTTTTAAGAGGAATAAAATTTTTGGACCGAGACGCTGCCCGCCAGAGACCAGCCCGGAGGGCCTTCAGCACGCTCTCGAAGCTCGTCACTAATATTAATACTCAAAAACAAAATAATAATAATATTTTTCTTAAAAGTGATCAGGACCTTCTAAACACCTCATAGAAGACTTTACAAACACACCCTCTGCCTATAGGTATTAATTAGTGATGAGTAGAATTGGTCTTGGTTACTGCCAAAACAAGCTAACTCCATAATTTGAACTTTTGAGAAATCGTCGTTTGAAAATTGAAATTGAAATGAAAAATCAATCGAATGTTTTCTATTAATTCGATTAATTTATGGCAAGCATCTAACATACATGCTAATAGGCCGAGCGCTCTGGACTGGGAGATTAAATATATAACATCTGAGATTTCAAATTCACTTGGTGATCCATCCGAATGTCTAGCGGGCTATACGCGAAATGACGATGGATTGTAGCTAAGTGGATCACATCTTTTTCTCTCTTGGTCCAGACTTAAAACTTCGCAGACTCCAATAGCCGTAATCCGCAGTAGTCTCACGATAAATATATTTTTCAAATAAGCGCGGTCAAAAACAATTCTCATTGGTATAGCAATTATTCTTTGTTATATTAATTAGAAAAAAAAATTATAAAAATTTAAATGAAAAATCGTCACAGCTTCAAAATGATTTATTGATTGAAAAAATCAAAGTAAGTTGTCTGGTTTTTTTGTCAGTATGTTTTTCGAACATTTTTTAATCTAATGGAGTACTTAACTCCGAATTGAGTAAAAGTGGAGTTAGCTTGTTTTGGCAGTAATCCGACGATATACTTTTTTACGTTCGCGCAACATCTTAGAAAAATAGAATTTTGTTGATCAGTTTTTTCGACCTGACCTATTATATCTATACAGGTTAACTTAACTAAATCTCGCCATGTGATTGGTTGAAAAAAATTGATTACATATTAGCGTAAATGTCTATACAAGTTAACGTAACAAAATCCTGCCTTCTGATTGATTGAAAAATTATATTTTTAACAGGCTTTTATTAGTTTGACCTGTATGTATGTATCAATATGGGACGGGATCTTTCAACGTAATTTTCACCACCTTCAAAGCGTCTGGTTAAATTGAATATTTGCATACCTATTAAGAACCGATGACAATACAATAATTTTAAACAATCGAGCTGAAAAAAATTAACGGGGGCAAAATTTGGAAATTAAAGCCCCCTCTGGTCCAAACTCAATCTAAATTTGTATACATTATCTGTAGGGTCCCAGAAGTGTAAAAATTCAAAAATTAACAAAAGTTGGAGGGGGGGGATTGGGAAAAATATACTCGACTCTTGTCAAATTTAGTTTAAGTTCTTAGCGATGTAGGCGTGGAATTATAACGATTTTAAGACTAAAAAGTAAAAAATAAATTATAGTTTAAAAAAACTAAAAAAACGCGCTTTTGTTAGTAATGCACAAAAAATTATAAAATAATGTACCTAAAAACTTTTTTATGTCCAATAATTAATCAAAAATCATGGGGCACTTTGTTGAAATTAATTAAAACTACCTACACGCTTCTCAAAGAAGCGCCCTACGATTTTTGACGTAGTTATTTTTAGATAATTTTTAACATTTTAATCCTTGTCTATAGTAAAAGTTGGGCTAGCCTAGTAATTGAATTCACAAAAATATAGGAGAATCATTTTCAAACATGAATTTTTTTGTATCTCTACAATAACTTAGACACGAAAAGTCATAGAAAAGTTGTTTGTATTTTCAACGCGGATGAGAACTGATTAGATTTCGGGCTTTCTAACTCCAGAAGTAATGGCAACCTACCAAGAGTATAATTGCCTAGTAACCTCTCCAAATTAGCCGTTCGGAACCGGCTTTAAAAAGTAGGTCCCGTATATCTGTGTAAAACAACTAAACACACTCAGCACAGGTATATGTGGAGAGGAGCCGACACCCGTTTCGGGTATGGCACTCGAAGAAGAAGAAGCTCCAGATCTATCGGTTAAAATTATTCAAAAAATGATATTTTTTGTAAAATTTTAATCTTTTTCTATGGTTAAAAATAATAAACGAACAGGTGTGTTTTGCATTATTCACCAAAAAACTTCAAACTGTGTGTTTGGAAATTTCACTTTTTCCTCCAAATTTTTGTTGGAAAAATGATTTGTTTTCTCTATTTCCATTTTTGTAGTGGCCATTTTCCCTGAAGCCCTAAGCATGTGCTTATCGTGCTTAATGGTTAATCCGGGCCTACCAATAAGAATTTTTTTAAATTTCTGCTATATTCTGTTTCGCCTCGGATCTCGAAAGTGATGCTCGAGGGGTGAACCGCGATTGGAATTAAGTGTACACCGTCTTTGGAATTATTTGAAGCACTAGATATTGAACACTAGATAATCTATTGTCATAAAACTTTTAAGGAGTTAGGTGTTGGTTCTAAGTGAAACATTTTAATATAATAATAAAACTTGAGCAAGGTGAGTTAGGTTTCACAAAAAAGAAATAAAACAAAAATGAGTTTTGACTTCACGATATATTTAGGGGTGAGCCCATGTCAGAGCCAGAAAAACTCAATTTTTGTTTTTCTTTTTGAAACTGCCTGTATCTTGCTGAAGTTTTATTAGTTGATCGGTTGTCTTCTACTTGGAAGTGGAAGTGAGAAGTAGGTGTAGACGATATTAGGTCGCGGTTCACCCCTCGGTGATGCCCATACGAACGGAGGAAGCGGAACGTTTCCTTCATCGAAGAAAAAAATAGATAAAAACAATTTATTCTTAGGCATCTGGTGGGTAAATTGTGCGCTACTGGTTCTAACGGAGTGTTAATCGATGCAGAGAGGAGAGAAGCAATCAAGCAAACCCAGGAACGGGTCGAGGCACGGCGGCTTCACTTTTAAGAATCCAGGGAATAATTTATAAACCTTCAGATAAAATTGAAACTTTGCCGAAGATGACCGCCAAACAGACATAAAACTCGATTTTCAATTCTTATTCCCGCCTCAGGCGGTGAAATGAATTTCAAATTATATAACCCCATTCCGTGATTCTGATTTTTCTATACAAAAACATAACAAAAACGGTTATTTTATACAGGCAGCAGCTTTATAAATGTAGAGCTGAGAACAAGAACATTGGAAATCGGATTTCACTACCTACAGAAAATTACTTATTTAAACAGGCGTTGGCTTTTTTTAGAAATATAATATGTACTCTACGCATAATAAATGGCGGAGGTTTTAGAGAAGAATTAAATTTTTAAAATTTTATCCTCTCTTAAAAAGGATATTTTTTAAAGAATGTCCTAGTTCGAGAGCTGAGCGACATCATTATGAAAATAATCTCTATTTTCGTTATCACATATTAAAGTACTTGGAAGAATAGTGCATTAAAAAAGATTAATAATTTAAAACAAATTAAGAAATGATATTTAAAATTATATTTTAAAAAAAAACTAAAAAAGAAAAAAACGGTTCTAAAAAGTAGAAAATAATGTAATACTTAATCAAGTGTGGGGTGCAGAAACATGTACTTTTTAATTAATTTCGACAAAGTGCCCCACGCTTTTTGATTATTACATTATTTTGTACATTTTTTAGAAGCGTGTTTTTTAATTTTTTTAAAATATTATTTTTTTTTTTTTTTTAGTTTTAACTCTTAATTATTTTTATAGAGAAAAGTTTGCGAATTCCACAGAAATGAAATGTATTTATTTTTATTTAATCTTTTTTTTTGCGGTTTTTTTTATGAATTTTATTAAACCAATTATTTTTGGCTATTAATTTAATGTATACATTGTATTTTTGCTTGAATTCCCGGAGATAACTTCTCCACCATCGAGTGTCCTTATTCATCTTTACTCCTTGTTTTTTGCTGAAGAGGAAAAACCTATATTAAGATAAAAAAACCTCTTTCCGAGTAATTATTTCAATTTCATTATTCCCCAATCAAGACGATTGGTACAACTGCAATTCCCAACCCAATCCATTTTTTATTTAATTTCATTTAAATTGAGTAAACAATTATTTTTATAGAGAAATGTTTGCGGAATTTAACAGAACGAAAATGACATTGATAGATATATAAATACATACATACATACAGGTGAAGCTATATAAAGCGTGTAAAAAAGAGATTAGTGTTGAATAGTATTTTATTGCTTTCACAGTAGAAGGTTGATTATTTTTACTTGCCCCTGGAAGTAGTCAAAGTGAAGATAGACTGTCCGCTGTCTTTAATATCAAATGAAAAAATCTAATGTTAAATTTGAAAAATTATATTAAGCGGTTATCGATGAAATAAAATAAAATTTTCAAAAATGAAGGGTTCTTTTTTGGACAGCATTCTCTGGCTGAAAAGTCACCACCCGCCACTGGATAACTTCTATGTCCGCTGGATAGTATTTTTTAGGAGAGAATGTAGTACTAGATGAAGGAGGAGGTATCAGTCAAAGATGGAATCACTGGGTTCAATAAAACACCTTTAATAAGAGGTTTCGGCCTGAATTTTATTTGACCATCTTCAGTCAATTAGGTTCCCTCATTTCTCTCTTGAGGCAGCCACTGTACTTTTGAAGCAGTGTTGAAGCATGTCTGTTGATCTCAGTTGTATGAATATTGTTAGAGTTCGTGGCTGTGATGAAACTGTACTAGATGAAGGAGGAGGTATCAGGCAAAGATGGAATCACTGGGTTCAATAAAACACCTTTAATAAGGAGAGAATATAGTATAGAAGGTTTCTGAAAATATTCCACTGTTGTGGAAGTCTTTTGGAATGACCACATCATCTCTATAGCGAAATCTGCCTCAGGGTAATGCTGATGTGTGTATGCTAATTAGTTTCCTACATATAGTGAAATGACTAACTCGCTTTGTTTTTGTTTTGAATATTATACTTGGCCAGAAGATACGAAATGACGTCACACTCACTTGTTTACAACTTTTAAAAGAATTTCATTTTTTTTTTAAATAATCCAATTTCGGTTGAACAAATTTCGCTTAAAATCTAATTATCTTTAAGTTATATTTATTGAGGCGCGTTTGATCGATTGCCTTACAAAGTCGATTCAAAGCCGTTCTCGAGAATTCCCATTTGGCAATATTTTATTTACTTTTTACTCGCTCATACGAATTATATGAGAAAGTATTGAAATCATGCAAGAAAACGATAACGTTTCCTGAAACCAGTATAGTCTGTCAGTTATTCTGTGATTTCGTGAAATTCTTTTTTTGAGATTTTATGTCTGTATTTTTTTTTCAAAATATCTGTTTCCATGAGTGGTTGGATTTTGAGCCTGAAATAATCTTGTTTTTTCAATTGTCTGTGAGATTTCAGTGATTTTGTCAATTTACCTGTGATTTTGTGAGAGAGTTTTTCAGTGATTTGGTGAATTTTTCTAAGAGTTTATGATTTTGGAAATTTATCTTATAGTTTGCGTATGATTTTGTAAGAAGATGAATTTGTTTCTGAGTTTTCCTGTGATTTATTGAATTTGTCTGTGAGTTTCACTCTACAATATGTGGGTTCCCACGTGGGTTTTTGCGTAAATGCGTTGGATTTTGAGCCCGAAAATATGTTGCTGTTTTTTAAATTGTCTGTGAGATTCCTGGGATTTTGTAAATTTGTCTTAGAATTAACATATGACTTTGTAAATTAACCTGTGGGTCTTTTTTTTGTGAAACTTTCAATTTGCTTGTGAGTTTATGTGTGATTTAAGGAGAGTATATTTTTTTTTGAGAGTTATCTGTGATTTTATCCAATTTCTCGAATTTACCTGTGATTTGATGAATTTTTCCTAATAGTTTATTTGTGATTTGGAATATTTACCTGCGAGTTTTCCTGCAATTTTGTGAGAATGTGAATTTGTTTGTGAGTTTTCCTGTGATTTTGTGAATTTCTTAGACAGTTTATTTAAAATTTATTGAATATGTCTGTTAATTTATCTATGATTTTCTTTATTCAAAATGTAGGTTCCTACGTGATAAATAAGTGGTCGAATTTCTATTTAGCTCTATCTGAAAATCCACTACGAATATCAAAATGAAATTTCACATTTAGATGTTTTATATATTGAGATTAAGAGCAGATTAGATTATATTGGAAATCGAAACACGCATACATGACGTTATATTTTTAATTAATATTATCATTTTTACGATTAAATTACTCTTTTTTCGAGAAATTTCTTTGAAAAAATAGTACACGATTAAAGTAAAATTTAAAAATCGAACGACTCCGATATTAGTCAAAACCTCTTCTAATATATTCAAGATTTCTTAAAGCTTTTGTTCAAAGCAGAAAATCAAAATGCTTACATTTTTACTTTACCATACAGGGTATGGTCAAGTATTAAAATCGTGCATGAAAAAGTGGTTTTTTCCTTCATTTTTTCGAAATATCTCAAAAACGGCTGAAACTATATTGATTAAAAAAATTGAGCGAAACCATGGACATGTCAGTCTACATAAAAGCCCTAATAAGAGAACATCGAAAAAATTATATTTTTTGAGATAATAATTGTTTTGTCAAAATGTCTGTTAGTCTGTCTGGTTGTCTGCGTTACCAAATTTTTGTGGACGAGCTAGCTCAAAAACTAGTGTGAATATCGAAACCAAATTTCACAAGTAGTTTTGGTCCATTAAGAGCTGATTAGATTTTGGTGCATATCGACCCAAAATTAAGGAGGGTGGGGGGGGGGGGTTAAAAATTAAAAATCTAGGCCATTTGAGCAAACCCAACCAAATTTTCTATACATAATCAGTGGGCCCCCAAGAGTCTAAAAATGCAAAAACTAACCCCCTCCCCTACATGATAATAAATAATTTTATTAAATATAAATGAGGGGCCAGGTTGTATGGTAAAGTCAAGTGGATGGCCACATCAGAACACGTCAGCTTATTTTTTTTCAAAACCACTTTTGCTGGCTTCACGAAAATCAAATAAATGGCTAAGATTTGAAAGAAATTTCTATATTGATTTTTTTTTTAATTTTTGTTTTAAATAACGATTGATCTGGAATCGAACCGCATGACTTGGAGGTCAAATGTTGTTCTAGCTTAGCCACTACGCTGCGTAGCCGTCGTCTCATTACTCATTAGGGAAATAAAAAACCGAACATGAAATGAATTCTTATTCCAAATAGTCGGACACATTCTTGCGAGCTGAAACCAAAATGTGGTTTATTATTCGAACCGTTTTTTTTTGTTTGTTTCCCTCCCTAGAACCGAAACGATTTTTCTTTCCACGTCACGATGGCCCTGAATGATGATGCTGGCCTGCCTGCCTGCTTCCATCCACTCTTAAAAAAGAAAAAAAATAGATTTTCATAATTGCCAATAGACGTTGATTGACATTCTTCACTCCTCAGAGGTCCTTTTTAACAATTCCCCCTCTATACCAAGTTTCCCTTTTTATCTTGCTCAAAATGCGCCTAGCTACTCTCTCAACAATACCTTCAATCTTTATTTATTTTTAATTTTTGATTTTTTTTTTTTTTTTAATAAATTCAAAAAATTGACAATATTTTGTACTTTTGTCGTGATTGTAATTGTTTTTACATGCTTTATATTAGCTTCACCTGTATGTATGTATCTATCTAAGTATCTATCAATGTGACTTTTGTTCTGTTAAATTCCGCAAACATTTCTCTATAAAAATAATTGTTTACCTACTCAATTTAAATGAAATTATATAAAAATAAATACATTTCATTCTGTTAAATTCCGCAATCTTTTCTCTATAAAAAATAATTAAGACTAAAAAGTAAAAAAATAACTATATTTTAAATAAAACTAAAAAACATGCTTCTAAAAAATACAAATCATGTAATACTTAATCAAAAAGTGTGGCGCTCTTGGTCGAAATTAATTAAACGTTTCTGCGCCCCACGCTTTTTGTATTTTTGGTTTTTCTAGTTTTAGAACTTATAGTTTACAAAATACAAGAAATATAGTTTTGTAAATAATTTTTTTGAGATTTTTAAGGAATTCTTATAATATAGGCATAAATGGACAATTTATTTTATATTTAAGTTTATTCTTATTTACTTATAAAAACGTCTCTAGCGTAAATAAACTTTCACTTTTTTTTTATTTATAAAATTTGCGGGCGAGCGATTCTTTCATTAGAATGTATAAATCGAGGAAAATAATGAGTAATATATTTTAAAAAAACTAAAAAACACGCTTCTAAAAAGTACAAAATAATGTAATAGTTAATCAGAAAGTGTGGGGTGCAGAAACTTTTAATTAATTTTGCCAAACTGCTCCACGCTTTTTGATTAACTATTACATTATTTTGTATTTATTACGTAGGGGTCAGATAGGCTAGTCGGCAGCATATCATCCTGCTAACCAAGTGGACCCGGGTTCGAATCCGACTCGAGGCATTCGGCTAAAATCTGACCCCCAGGGTAGAGACAAAATTTACAAAATATGTAGTATCGTATATTGGCTTATGGTTAGAAAGGCCGAAAAGCCAACAAAAAAAAAAAAAAAAAAAATACGAAATAATATAAAAATAATAAAAATAAATACATTTCATTCTGTTAAATTCCGCAAAATTTTCTCTATAAAAATAATTAAGACTAAAAAGTAAAAAAATAAATTATATTTTAAAAAACCTAAAAAATACGGTTCTAAAAAGTACAAAATAATGTAATACTTAATCAAAAAGCGTGGGGCAGTTTGTTAAAATTAATTAAAAGTTTCTGCGCCTCACACTTTTTGATTAAGTGTTACATTATTTTGTACTTTTTAGAAACATAGTTTTTGGTTTCAAAATATAATTTATTATATTTAGTACCTTGACGGACCGAGAGTTGTTGGGTAATTTTTTCGTTTTGACCCGTTTCGGTCATCATCATGGCATCGCAGGGCAATTGCAAATAATAATAATCTAAATCCATCGAGGTTACTTCGTTGATTCTTTTAAATCGTGAAAGAGGGATGATTCTCTGAATCGTCGAATTTTTTAAGGGGATGAAAATGACATTCTAATAAATTCTTTAATTCGGAATTTGTGGTTTTTATTATCCTTGGACTGCCTTTGTATCAATTCACCATTGAGTTCTACCACTCTATCTTCAATAGAATTGTAATATTAAAATATGAAGTTGATTTCATTTTTATAAAATTTTCATGTTTTATTTATCAAATCACGCAAGTTGGCTCTATTGACTATTGAATCTTTCAATATAAATAGTAAAAGGAAAAGAAACTCTCCCAGACTAAACTGGCATTTCTTAAAACTCAAGAAAGTCAAATATAAACAAACTAATATATAACATTATTTAAACCCTCGATTTAATAGTATTTGATTTATGTAATAAAATAAACTGAACTCTCAAGAAATTTTGAGAAACAAATAAAGATTAATTAAATTTTAATAATAATTATTATTTAGTTTTAAATAACAATAATCAATTAATTATTTGTCGAATTTAATTTAAAGGTTATTATTATTATTATTTTCGGATTTTTAAGAGAGCGAGGGTTAAAAGATAATTATTATTGATTAGGGATGATTATTATCGAGGGATGGATGGAGCCTATATTCTATAATTCCCTTCAATGAAAAAAAAGATAAAAATTATAATTAAGGGTTCTGTATTTTAATTATATTCAAAATAATAAATGTTTTTTTTTTAATTTAATTTAATTTGAATTACTTTTTTGTAAAAACTTATTTATAAAATATTTATTAAATTAAAAGGGTTTAATGTTGAACAAACACATACATACACACATAAATTATAATAAAAGTGTCAATATAATCTGGCTAAATGGATTTAAAAAAGGAATACTTATTATTATTTTAAATAATAAAATAAACTGAACATTATTTCAGAATTCTAGCTGTATTTTCAAGAAATTTTGAGAAACAAATAAAGTTTAAGAATGAGAATCAATATTTTTTATTATTATAATAATAAAAAATAAATTAGATTAATTAAATTGTAATAATAATTATTATTTAGTTTTAAATTACAATAATCAATTAATTATTTGTAGAGTTTATTTGAATGTTGAATTGTTTTTGAAATAACACTTAACAGTTCAATATTATTTCAAAAATGTATTTCGTCAATTGTATTTCAGAAAATAAACATATATAATTAAAGGGGAACTATTCAGCGCATATAATATCGTCGCCTTAGCGCCGGTTGTATGTCGCAAAGTAAAAAGCATTTACTTTGCGACATACAACCGGCCTTTAAGATGTAAACTTGCTAACTCACAACAAGGAAATTTTACAGGGCAGAGAAAAAACAAACGAAATTTAATATTGTTGTTATGGAAAGAAACTATTTTTCACATTTTTTCTCCAGCTTACGATCTTAATTTTAAGTATCAGTTTTACTTGGACGATGCTGCATCTCTTTTTCTTTCGAAAGGTATTAATATGTCATATATGATTAAAAATGAAGTTAGCAGGTTTACACTCTAAGGCGACGATATGCATATTATGATTTACGACTTTCCCTTACAAATATTAAATAATCTCCCGGTTTTGTACCGACCACATTACTTTCACTTAACATTAATAAATATTATATTTAAATATATTGTGACCAATCCAAGACTTTAATTTAGCAACATTAAATAATTTGTCTAATAATATATTTTGCCTATTGGTGGACAATAAACACTGTATTAGATGAAGAAGGAGGTATCAGCCAATGTTGGATGCGCTGGGTTCAATAAAACACCCTGAATAAAACGTTTCGGCCTGAATTTATTTGGACATCTTCAGTTAATTGGGCTACAAAATTTACAAATAGATGTTAACATTGATATATTTTATGCTTATTATCATAATATTACAAGTTGACAAAGTTGGTTGTTTAAACTTACAGTTATAGACAAAATGCGGTACACATATGTGATCGAACCAAGCCTTGTCAAAAATAAAAATTGTAACTTTATATAAATTTATAACATGGCAACATTTGATCTTAATCTCGGCACAAATATGGTAAAATATTTAATGCGGGTAAGTGAAAGTCATGTGCTCAGCACAAAAAAGAAATATATAATATTCATTAATAGTAAGTGAAAGTAATGTGGCCGGCACAAAAAACAAGGCAGATTGTTTAATATTCCTAAGGGAAAGTTATGAGATATGCGCTACACAGTTCCTCTTCAATTATATTATGTTTCTTTTCTGAATTATGTACAATTGACATTTTGTAATATTCAATTGAAAATTCTGAAATATAAGTGAGATTTTCTGAAAGTGAATTAACATTTTCAGAAATTAAGGTAGTTCTATGGAATAGCACAAAAACTTCCCTTAATTTTAATTTACATAATGTTTCACTATAAACCAACACATTCTCTTAGTTTAAGGTCGTTGTTTCGCGACAATACTAGCAAAAAGTTAATGCTCGAATATATAGAACAGACAATAAAGATGCATAATTCATAAGCCAAAAACTTTTTGCTGTTTATGTACAACTACTAGCAAATCCCGTGGGCGTTTGACAAGTCTGGCAACACTGTCCGAGCTTGTATATATTTTATCATAGAAATTTCATTTAAAATACATTATAAAGGGAGATTTATAAAACAAAAAGTTCCTAATAAACGATTGAAAGCTGTTGCGACAATGGCTGAAGCAAAAAAACGACAAAAAAGTACTAAAGTTAACCCACTTTTTAGGTTAAAAACATGCGTTGTTGCCAGCTTGTTTTTAGTGTAAATTTTTTATTATACGTTTTTCATTATTTATTAATTATTTTCTCAGAAATTGTGTTGTAACTATGAATTAAAATTTTCTTAAAATATATTAGTTATTGTTTAATGTTGGTTTAGTTTTTTGTAACAGTGATAAGAAGAGTTTCTTAATTATAATTAAATATGTATGGAAACTTTCCGATATCCCGTATAGTGCAATGTATAAGAGTTTGAAAAACTCTATCTTTGGAATTTAATATCTCCAGGAACTATATTGTTTATAAATTTCGTTTTGCCACCAAACGATGCAGAAGTATTTAAATAATAATCTGTCTAAATTTCAAAAAAATCCTAAAAAAACGCATTTGGCGGAACATCTACCTTAAATTGAAAATTCTGAAATACAATTGAGGTTTTGTATAATAGGTAATATTCATTTGAGAATTGTGAAATACAATTGGGGTTTTCTGAAATAGGCTAGGAAAAGGTGTAGAATCAAGTACATTAGTGTAAATGGTGTGAGTAATATTTGTTATAGGGTGTGTTCTGGTGTCTGGTTGAGGTGAGGTGAGGAGTGTGCCGGGTCTTTTGCTCGGCTTGGTTGGCAGGCTTCGGGTCCTGGTCGTCCGCCGTCCTCTTTTTAGGCCCTTCGCACAGACCCAGAACCCATCGACCAGACTTTGCAACCGCGATCGACCTCAACCCCCGCATTCTCATTTAACGCACACATTTCAACCAAAATTCCTCCCCCATGTTCAACAACGTTACTACTTTATTAACCCATTACTTTCTCTTTTCAATATTTTAGAATTACTCGGTGAACGCCTAGTATTGAATTCAAGCAAAAATTTTCAAATTTTTGTTTATTGTGTTGAAAAATGTCATGTCTGGGCGTGAAGAAAAATCATTCTCAACCATGATTTTTTTTTATGTCTGTGAGTATGTCGGTCTGGATTCACATATCCACGTTAACTTCAGAAAGAAGTTGGTTCTAAAATGTTTGTATATGATTCAATTTTGGTTTTTCTAGTTTTAGAACTTTTGGTTTACAAAATACAAGAAACATTATTTTGTAAATGATTTTTTGAGATTTTTAAGGAATTCTTATAATATAGACATAAATGGACAATTTATTTTATATTTAAGTTTATTCTTATTTACGTATAAAAACGTCTCTAGCGTAAATAAGTTTTCACTTTTTTTTAATTAATAAACTTTGCGGGTGAGCGATTTTTTCATTAGAATGTATAAATCGAGAAAAATAATGAGTAATATATTTAAAAAAAAAAACTAAAAAAAAATACGTTTCTAAAAAGTACAAAATAATGTAATACTTAATCAAAAAGTGTGGGGCGCAGAAACATGTACTTTTAATTAATTTCGACAAAGTGCCACACGCTTTTTGATTAAGTATTACATTATTTTGTACTTTTTAGAAGCGTGGTTTTTAGTTTTTTTTTAAAATATAATTTATTTTTTTAATTTTTAGTCTTAATTATTTTTATAGAGAAAATTTTGCGGAACTTAACAGAATGAAATGTATTTATTTTTATTATTTTTATATAATCTCATTTAAATTGAGCGTAGGTAAACAATTATTTTTATAGAGAAATGTTTGCGGGATTTAACAGAACAAAAGTCACATTGATAAATACTTTGATAGATACATACATACAGGAGAAGCTAATATAAAGCATGTAAAAATGATCTCATTCTTCCTTTAGAGCTAAGGAATTACAAGGATGCCAAATACAAGTCCAGACCTGTTTCACCCATTAATTTTTTAATGTATATTATTCAAGGAACAGCCCTTTGACTCAAAGTAAGAAAATGAGATTTAAATTTTTATCAATTAAAATTATTAATTCGCCGAAACTGCAAACAGCTTACCGAGCCTTGAAAAAGTATTATTTTTTCCTCAAATTTATATTGCGATTGAAAATTAATATTCAAAGAAAAAAATACTATATAATATTTGTCTAGATTAATTTGTAACAACGCTTAGAGAAATTTCTCTAAAAAAATTATGCTCTTGCCTAGAATCGAACCGACGAACTCTTGAACTATGGTCATCAGCTCTAGCAATTACCCCATTGAAACATTAATATTTGTATCTTGATTTCTATTACTAAAACTATATATTTTTGATTTGGACTTTGTGTCGAGATAATATTGAACCCATTTGAACTCGAATGAAAATGAAAAAACACAAATAGATTTTAAATTAAGAAACATTAAATATATATTAATTAACGAGGCAAATTTGAAATATAATTATCAGCGCGGATTTTAAACTGATGGCTCCAATCGATTTTCATTAACCAGGCAAATTTGAAATATAATTCTAATATGGACTCGAATTTTGAAATGAAAGACTCCAATTCATTTTAAATTAAGAAACATTAAATATATTGATCATTATTCCCCCCCCCCCTCGCCACTCAAAAGTTAAAGGGGCGAAACTTTTAAGAGACGATGTATTTTCGGTAGTTTACCGGTATACATTTGGAGTGTGGTTTTTTAAGAGGAATAAAAATTTTGGACCGAGACGCTGCCCGCCAGGGCACCAGCCCGGAGGGCCGAGCTTCGAGGGGCGTGCCGAAGGCACGCACGAAAAGGTCGTATATATATATATATATAGTTAAAAATCGTCAAATGTTGTTTTGTTTTTTGAGGGGGTTCTGAATTTTCTAATTCCATTGGTTATATACCTGTTGTTTGTTATAAAATATTATATATCTGGCTATTTCCATACCATCTTATTTTTGTTCCACCGGCCTCTAATTGCCCATCTACATATAAAGAATTTCATTTCATTATCCTCAGTGTAAAGATTGGTTGGATGCAAAAATGATATTTTATAATTATTTCTAATTTACTATCTGTCCAATTTTTCTAATGGTATTTCTTTCTACTTTAAGAAAAGCTTATGGTAAACTCGTATTTAAAAATTTACCTAAACATTTTTCATTTTTTTTTTTTTTGCAAATACCTACATATACAAAAGAAATTGAATAAATCTATGTTTATTACCTATGTTTTTTAATTGCAAATTATCATATTTTTATATACTTTAGATAAGATGGAAACAGTAAAATTCTTTCCAAAATCTCGGGGTTATAAATAAATCTTGCCTCTCGCCAAAGTTTCGGAACCTAATAGGTATCTTTCTGAAGAAGTATACCAGTGAGTGCCTGAAACATTGTCGAGAGGCTAAATTTATATTACCCCGTGATTTTTTATTATTTCAATTTTACCTAAAGTAATATATTAGGATAAACGGTGTCCCCCATCTTTATATCATTCATATTATATATATTTGTTTATTTATTTATTGAAAAGATTTTATTTTGGCCAGAGTAGCAGAGTTTCTGATTCGTAAAGAAAAATCATTGAGGTTATCCTATGCTTTGTGCATATAAACATATACATATTGATATTTGTATGTTTATTTGCCCAAAGCAGAGGAAAACCACATTGATTTCTCTTTATTTATTTATTAAGTTATATTTTTCTGTTAATAAGGGGTTGTTTAAATTTCCAGCCTCGAAATGTAAAAAGTGAACTGAACAAATACATCATATTTATTAAAATGAATATCCCGAGGTCAAAAAAGTATAATAATTACTTATGTTTAATTTTTATTTCTGAACGTATTCTTTTTATAATGTAATTTATATATTAGAAATAAATTATTTGAAATTAAAATAAAATTTTCTTTGATTTCAATAAATGCAAGAATGAGCAATATTTATAAGGAGAAATTTAATTTAAGGAATATTCTTGGGTTAAATCAGAGTCGTATGATTTGTGGAGTGGGGTTTTGAAGGATTGAAGCTTGGATGAGGGATTACAGCCTCTAGAATTGATAGAGATTTTGAGATTTATCCAATAAAAAAAAAAATAATAATATTAATAAGCATTTAGCCATATTAAGGTAATCTATAATTATTTGGTATCTAAATGAGGTTTCCATGCGGGCCCCAAATTGGATGGGTGTGTAAACTAATTCATGTGAAAACTTTTTTTTAGGCAGGTGTGTTAAGCAAAAATAAATTTTGGAAACATAAAATTACCATAATGCCCCTGATGAGAGGTAGAAGGAGAAGGGTATAAAAAATTCAAGGCTAGTAAAAAAGTTTAATGGAATATTAAGGAATTTAGGATTATAGAAACGTGTACGTCACAAAATAAATTAAATTTAATAATAATTAGAAATAGAATTAGACCATAGGTCTGAAGCAATAATTTATTTAAAAAGGGCCAATTTCGAGATTACATAGGAAATATAGGACAAGTTTTTGTATGTGACTTTTTTATTTATCAGCCAACGTTTCGTCGACTTTGCCGACTTCTTCAGGGCTTCAAATAGTCATGCCGCTATGACTATTTGAAGCCCTGAAGAAGTCGGCAAAGTTGACGAAACGTTGGCTGATAAATAAAAAAGTCACATATAAAAACTTGTCCTTTATTTCCTATTATAAACTTTCAAATTAATACAAATTATGGACGGAAATAATAATAATAATAGGAAATATAGTTGTGTATAATTAATATCTCGTAAAATATAAATTTTTCAGATGTTCAATTGCTCATTTTTTTAACAGTATTGTTTTAGCCGTTTTTTGAGATATTTCAAAAATACTAAGTAAAAAAAAAAAAAAAACTTTTTTCATGCAGAATTACACTACTTCCCGATACTTTGAATGTTAAAGTAAAAATTACCTTTGACTGATATAATTAATATATTATAAGCCGTGAAATTTCTCGTTAATTAATATTTTAAGTTTCTCTATTAATTCAAGAAATTAATAAAATCACCATCGCTAAAATGTATGAAAAATTTGAAGAAAATGGATAGTAGAAGTGGGTTGAAATTCTACCCATATGACGTTCAGAGATAAGTTGAATAGAAGTATACTATATAAAAATAAAAACTCGTTTTTTATGAGTTAATAATTGTTAATCTCTTCCGGTGTTCTTAATTATTTCTTCCAAAGGATCGGGAGAAAAAAAAACATGAGATTATCCTTTAAAATCTGAGGCCAGGTTGGCCGAGCGTAAAGCACTGCTTGCTGAGCAGGAGGCCCGGGCTCACTAAAAAGGTTAAATCAGCATTAATCTAGCCTCTATACTAACAATAATCAAGCGGGAAAATGGTAATATCCATCCATCAATCTATCTGCACTTACTAAACGAAAAAATCGCACTTTTTGGCCTCTGGACGAGACCCCATGTAATTTTTGACAATACCGGCACGTGCTAAAATTCACCCTAAATGAATTTGTGAATTTGATAGAGACCATGGGTTCCGTAGTCTTTACCTGAGTATCCTTTGAGGTCGCAGTTTGCGCGAGACCGATCTAATCTTTATCGGCTTCGTAAAAATGGGAAAATGACTTGCGCCTTTTTTGCAGGGTAGACATACCCTTAACTTATGTGTAAATTTAGTTGTCTAAATAGCAGGGGTTCCCATTATATGAGGTAGGGCTATTAAAATATCTCAAAAAGGGTTGAAACTATTTATTATTTGCCCTATTAGTTCTTTTGATAAAAAAAACTTGAAACGTGAAAAAATGTTCTGACCGTAGTAATTTGGGCTCAGTGCATATAAAGGCGCAAATCAGTATTTCGTACGGCGGCGCAAAAGGGACTTGGCGAGTCCCTGACACTAATACAACTAACAAATTAACCATACTATATATACCTACATAGAAACAGGTTAAATAGACACACTAGTGTCCTTAAAAATCGTGCAAAAACATTTCCGACACTTGTAATGTTACATTACATATTCATAGTATTTTATAAATTGATTTTTGTCTAAATAATGGATAAATGTAATTTTTGTTAAAATACATATTAAGATGCCCGTATGGCTTACATGTGTGATAATATCCGGCAGCGTTGCCGCTGGGAAAGAAAAACTTAACACCATTGGCAATAAATCTAGGAAATTATTCACATTATAATTTTATTTCAAAGTTTATAAAGATTAATATTAATAGAGAAATATAATAATGCACATACTAAATCAAAAAAACAAAAATGGGTGGATGGCAGGTTGTTTCATAAATGACGTCAGCAAGATCTTATTGTGATAGACTTAATCACGATTAGGCACGAAATAGTACTACTCTGCGCGAACAGTAATAGGTGATAATAATGCAATTGAAGTAATACTGCAGGGCAAAATCATTAACGAATTACTTAAAAGTGCAGAAAGTTGCTTTGCTGATTATGTGAAGCGAAAACCCACGATCAGATGACATTGCCAAAAATCTTACTGACAAACATACATACACACACAAAATCGATACAAAATTATAATAATTGCTTTATCATTATTCTTTTTTTTTTTTAAGGGAGTTCGGGACTGTTTATCATTTTTATAAGAAAATTCTCAAATTTGTACAATCGAATCATTGATGTATTAAATATTTATTCCCAAAATTTGAAGTTGATCGTCTGTCATATTAATGAGAAATAAATTATTGAAAATTGTCCTTTTAACATGGAAGTAAATGGACCGAGCTTTTAAAAGGGCTATAACTTCAATACAAATGATACCATTTTCAACAAATTTATACAGATCAATAAGTCAACTTTTATGAATCGAATGATACATTTTTCAATAGATTTGACAGTCTAGTTAATTAGTTATTCATAAATGTAAAAAATAAAAAGTTATTTGCAGCCAACAGAATGGTATAACAAAAGCACTAGTGTAGAATTCCAACTCTATTTCTTGAAATCGTTTTTGTATTAAATAAATGTTTTTATAATGAGAAAAAACTTATCTCAATATTTTTTTTATTAATATTATCAAAACAAAGATTTGTATTCGAAATTACCCTCATTTTTAACAATTTTTTTTAATAAAAAAAATTATTAGGCAGAAGTTGTCACTCTGCAGAAATACAAAAGATTTTTTCGTAGATCAATCAAATAGATAAAAGCTGTGCCGAACCTCCTTAAAGCAACTATTTTTTCAAATTTTCAAATTGTTTATTAACAAAGGGAAATTTTCCCCTGAAATATCGGAATTTTTTAATAAAACATTTCTAGGTTGTTCTCTAAAAGATTTGTATTTATTTATTTACAAAACTATAATATGTTAAACGCTTCTAATTATTTCTATCCATTCTTATTAAACAAGTGAATTTTATATATTATGTAATATGCATATATTCGTATGTTTCGACTATGTTGAAAATGGTTTGATCGATTGTGATGAACCAAACTATATTAACCAGTTTCAAGAACAAAGAAACGGTCTAAGCAAGTCTTAACTTTGCGAAAACTCAATTTGATAGATTTTTTATTAATTAAATAATTTAATAACAGGTGGGTTAAAGTAAATAAAACAGGTGGGGTTCATAGTAAAACAGGTTTAGCTGAATCAAAACATAAAATACCCACATGCTGTTTATCAAAACAAACAGGTAGTTTTAGTTTTGTTAAGAGAGAATGGTAGGTTCTTGGTGAAACATTTTAAATAAAGTAAAGAAAATTTTTGAAAATTTTTTTAGAGACTTTTTAAAATTTTAAATATGTATAAAATACTAGATAGGTTTCAATAAATTTTTATAATTATTCTAATTAATATAACAAAGAATAATTGCCATATCAATGAGAAGATCATTATTTCAAGTTAGAAATATATAAGTTCAAATATTATTTTCACTCAATATTTGACCAAAATTCCCTACATTTGATTCACGATTGAATCAAATGTAGAAAACATTCGATTAATTAAGATAGGTTTCTCATAAATGTTGATTTAATTCCAAAATACTAGCAACTTGAAATTTGGAATGTGGGTGGGTTCTATAGTGTAGACCAGTTGTTCATAACTGGTGGTCCGAGAACATGTCTGAAGTACTCTGCGAAATTGAATTAAAAGAGAAGTACTAAACTAAGAAACTCTTGAACGGTTTTAAAATATTCAATTTAATTCGATATTAGACGATAATCATAATACAATTCAATAAAGGGATCAGATTACAAACCTGAAAATTTATGCTAGTTTAAATCAAATTAATTTTAAAGGGTTTAAATTAAAATAATATATTGTTTTCACTCTAAAAATGTTTTAAAATATTTGTACAATTACAGAATGTATTAAAAGTTTAAATAAAATATGTTTTTTCTGAAAATTATTTTAAAAAACTTAATTTTTCCAAGTGTTCCACTTTTTTTGCACCATAGTGTATAATTAATTGATAATGGGTTCAAAATTATGAGGTGGAGGTACTTTTGTAAATGATTATAAATTATTATTTGATTAAATATTAAATATAAGAGAGGGGGGCAGGTGCATGGTAAAGCCATTTGGATTATTTATTTATTTTCTTATTTATATCCAAGCAATCATATACATTTTAATTATAACGATAATATGTTAAAAAAATAAAAAATAAAAAACATGTCGGTTAACAAGTAGACTTAAGACATAAAATGCTATCATTACGCTCTTCTTAAACAACTATGACAAATTGGAGCCTCGATGTTACCTACCAGGTGTACCTATTTTATTTGCGCGCAAAAGGATTAAAAATTAATCATATGCGCTTGGGGAATTTTATCGAATATTAGGCCCTTTCTTCAGAGTATAAATAGGTAAATAAGTAACTGGATATTTGGCCTCTAACATTGCTCACTACGGAAGAAATCGAAGATGTTTTTGTTGAGGATCTCGTATTTGTATTAACCGAGGGGTGGTCCGCGATTGGAAGTAGGTGTACACTTCTTTGGAAGTATTTTGGAAGTACTTAGAAATATTTGGAAATATTTTTTTTTTTTAATGATATTGATGTGAGAAGGAGATACACTAGAAGGTGCATCCCCTAAAGGCCTGTGTGGGATAGCCCCCCCCCCACATCGTGAAAAGAACAGAGTAGAAGGAAAGAAGCCGGGATCACGAGCCAAATCTCAGAAAGTTAGATACAATCCAATTTACTAAGTGTATTACGAAGTATTTGGAATACTTGGAAATATTTGAAAGTACTTGGAAATATTTGGAAGTACTTGGAAATATTTGGAATACTTGGAAATATTCGGAAGTACTTGGAAATATTTGGAAGTGCAAGTAGAAGTATGTGTACAGCATATTAGGTCGCGGTTTTAATCAAACTGTGAAAATGTGACAAAGTAAACAATTTCATTGCGTCTGATTCGTTATTACCGAACTATATAGTAAAAACGTTTATCTAAGAGTATTAGAAAATAAAAAATAAATAAATATCTAGGGACATAATGTAACTATAATTTCTAAGTTTGGAAAGATTAAGCTGCTTCATTAAGAAACTCATTTGAAACAAACTTTATTAATGGGACATCCCACGAAGTGATAAAGGGGCGCTTAGGGGAGGGGCTGGAGGGTCACAACACATGTTTGATAAGGAACAAATAGCTTTATTTAAAAAAAAAATCGTTTTAGATAATAAGAGTATTAAAATATATTATACATAAAAGCAGTTCTATAATGTAAAAACTATCTCAAAACTTTAATTAAATATCCAAACGTTTCGGAATTAAAAATTAGAAAAAGTAAATTGAAAGTTTCTTTTTGCCGAGAGTAGCAGAATTTTTATAAATTGAAGGAGACAATAAAAGAGTGTGTCTTCTGCTGGATTTATATATTTTTAATTTAATTATAAAGAGGCTATAGTTGGTGTAAATCTAACTTACATACATTAATTCCTGTGAATCAATTATATATAACAGACTAATGAAGAGGGCAAAGCTCTCGAAACTATAGTCTCGTTATAAATAAATGAAAAATTTATAAATCCAGCAGAAGACACACTCTTTTATTGTCTCCTTCAATTGGAAAAATATGTTTTATGGAAAAATTATAAAGCAACTATAAATATATAAATATTTTGAAAAATAGACAATGCATCAAATTGTCTTTTGGAGAAAAAATTACCTTGATTTTCTTTTTTTTTTTATTGGCTTTTTCGGATTCATCCATTAGCCATTTTACGATACTATATATTTTAATTTATTCTCAAATATGTAGGGATCAGATTAAAGTCGGTTTGCCGAGAGTAGGGAATTACCTTGATTAAAATAGAAAATAATTTTTCTCTAAATATTAAAAAAATAGTCTAAATCTGACCATTATTTGTTAAATGAATTTTTGTTATTTAGAATTTCGATTATTTCCTAAAATTAATATTTTTTCCTAAATTCCGTTTTTTTATTTAAAATTTTAGAATTGAAAAAGTCAAAATTGTGTGCCAAGGTTAGTTGAATGGTTATACGGAATTTTTTGTTCTGATAAATATTTATTTTCGTAAATTATAGAATTCTAAATTTCTAAAGAATTTCTGAATTCTAGATATTATATAGAAGTGGATCAATCTGGCATATGTTTCGTGCTAAATTGTGATTTCTTTAGAAATTTAAACACTCCTATTATCAGCAATTTAAACTTTTATATTTTCATTCCACCCCCCTTCGATTTTTGAAGAAGTTCATTCAAATTTCGAAACACTCTATATAAACTAGTAAATATATTCCCTGGCTGTGTTTAAATTTACAATCACTAAACCTCGACAATTACAAATTAAGTTTAGAGAGAAATATTTAGCGAGAAAGATATAATAAGAAGATGATTGAACCTCACAGGGTAGCCAATTGGCTCGGATTGTTAGTTTTGGCACTTAGGTTCGATTACCGAGGAGAGAACACAAGCCTTCTGACATATAAATAAAAAAATATTCTTGAGAGATTGGGAATTTCGATGTGATTTCTTTAAAAATGGTCAAGGTTAGCAATTAATCAAGAAAATATGCAGATATATAGGAAAACTGGACAAGTAGAAATAGAAAGCATAAAGAAAGAGAATAGAAGCTTTCGAAATGCCGTGCTATAAGAGAATGTTGAGATTTAGGGTGTATAGGAAATACAAATGAAAAAGTTCTGGCTAGCATTAGAGAAAAGAGAAAATTTTTTGAGAGATTTCTAGATTAGGAATTTCGAATGGAAAAATGCTGAAAATTAGGTGGGGGGAGGGAGCTTATAGATAAAATTCGGTACATAAATTTGTTTTAATAATCTGTATACCAAGTTTTAGTTTTTCTAACTTAAACTGTATATGTTGACAAAAGATTGCGAAGTCAATAAAATTGGGAAGAACGTACCGAATAGAATACAAGAGTTCAAATTGCCGATAGAAACATGGTGTCATCTATTAGATCCAAGATGGAATGGATTATTTGTAATTATTAATTTAATTTCAGAATGGTTGTTTTTACCCCCTCCGAAATCGAACCCGAGTGATAAAATTAGAAATTTTCTTAGTAACGTACCGAATTTTGAAAATAATTATAATAATACTAATAATAATTTCACTTTTTCATCTAAATTTGCTGTTAAATTCTTGTGCTGCTTTCTTTTAAAGATTTTATCAATATTAACGAAAAACAAAATATTATCGAAAATAAATATTAGTACTTATTTACAATTTTATTTCTATAATATTTATTGTTTGTCCAGATAATAGTTAGTTAATCAGTTGGGTTGGTTACTTTCTATATAAATACTTTAAAAATAAAACTAGAGAGAAAAAAAAGGAAATATTATCGAATTTTGTTATCAATTTTATAAATTATAGCATTGCCCATTTTTTTCTTCTTAAAAATTATCAAATTTTTAGCCCAGATAGTTCCTAAGGTAAGTGAAAAGCAGAGAAAATTAGTGTTTTTTTCGTAGAAATAATAATGAATGGGAAAATGAGGAAAAAAATTCCTAGCTTTCTTGCTCAGTTCTGAATAATCATTTTGTAATGAAATGCAAAATTTTAGATTTAAGGGTTGATATTTGTCTTATATCAGAAGAAAGCCCAGATCTCATTAACATTAAAGTTGGGCTCAAGTACGTACCCAGAAATTCCATTCGGGGGGGGGGGGGGGGCTGAGGTGATTTTTAAAATTCATTCTGCAAGTTCGAAAAGTGAAGTTTTCAATATTTATACTCTGATAATCAAACATGATCTTAATCAAATAGAAAACTAATTTTTTATTACACAGAATCATTGACATTTTCACGAGTTTTCCCATAATCTATAATTTACATAAACAATTGATCCATAATAAATGTATTATAACGCATCGAAAAAAGAATTCACAAGTTCCGACGTCGAGATTTCGTAGCTGTCATGATATCAAGGACTTTGTCGGGATCCACTTTGTAGTCACCTTTGAATGTATTCAGAGTATGGCAAGTGCGCTTAGGGTCAGTTGTATGTCGGTTGCTAAAGCCTTTGTAAAAGTTGACAAAGGGTAAAACCTTAGAATTCACCTTGTGGTTTGCCCGGATGGCCAATCAGATGACACGCACTTTTTGATTGGCCATCCCGCCGGCCACAAGGTGAATTCTAAGGTTTTACCCTTTGTCAACTTTTACAAAGACTTTAACAACCGACATACAACTGGCCTTTAGTCTGTCGTCGATGATAACGCTGCGCAGGAACCTCTTGATTCGTTTCAAAGTCGAGAAAGATCTTTCGACGCTTGCAGTCGTAACTGGCAACCTTGCAAGAATTGTGAGAATATGTTTTTCAGTCCATCAGTTCTACCCCTACACGCTCAATCGGAATGTCAATCCTAGACAAGACTGATAATCAGAATGATCGTGTAGGGGCCGCTTTAGATTGATAAAAACTATGGTGTGCGAGACTTTTAGAGAAGTGAAAGAGTAGCATGGGATAGAGTCAGGTGCATCAAACCAGCCTTATTAATTAATCGTATGTTTCCTATATTTGATTCAATTGCGAATCGAATGCAGGTGTTTTTTGTCAAATATTAAGTGAAAATAATATCTGAACCTTGAAATATAAGTTAAATAAATTTATAATTTTCTCATTAATATATTAAAGAATAATCAACATATTAACGAGAATTCTTTTGATCGCACTTTTTGAACAAGATATATATCGCGAGACTACTGCTGGTTGAAGCTAATGGGGATCCATCCAAGTGTCATGAAGGTTAAACGCAAAAATAATTTTTAAGAAAAAAATAAAAACCGACTTCAAAAAATTAAATGCAACAAATAAAATACACTAAAAGGTATAAAATAATTTTTTATCATATTTAGTTACAACTAAACGACGAAATATTAACATGAAATTACTTTTTGAAGTCGGTACCAAACAAACTATACCTATAAGCGAGCGTACCCGCCAAACGTACTAAGTAAGATCCGTCGAGTGCGATTCATAAAAGGTATATGTTTGGCACCAACTTCAAAAAGTAATTTCATGTTAATATTTCGTCGTTTAGTTGTAACTAAATAAGATAATAATTATTTTATACCTTTTAGTGTATTTTATTTGTTGCATTTAATTTTTTGAAGTCGGTTTTTATTTTTTTCTTAAAAATTATTTTATTTTTCTCTATTTAGTGATGTTATTAATAGTGATCATATCATCAGAACTTGATCAAATTAATATGGCACCATCCCCAAGACACCCCTATCGGATAAAAAAGAACCATCGAAATCGGTTCATAAACAAAGAGGTTAGGTCTAAACAAACCTAATAAAAAAGGTCTAATACCTATGAAAAAAAAACGAAAAAAAAATGGGACCAATCGGAAGCTAGACTGGACCCAATGCAAAAAAAATTTTCAAAATCGGTTGAGAATTGGCGGAGATATGAGGTAACATAGGCACAAAAAAAAAAAAAAAAAAAAAATCAATCGAATAGAGAACCTCCTCCTTTTTTGAAGTCGGTTAAAAATGACGTTGGATTATAGCTAAATGGATCATATCTTTTTCATTCTCTCTTGGTCCAGACTTAAGACTCAGCAGACTCCAATAGCTTCAACCAGCAGTAGTCTCGCGATATATATTTTGTTCAAAAAGAGCGATCAAAACAATACTCGTTAATATGTTGATTATTCTTTAATAGAATAATGAGAAAATCATAAATTTACAGCCTTATTAAGACTGTATAGGTACTCATTGATGATGCCGAATGGTCTATTCCTAATGCCAGTGGGTGGTTAGTCAAGCATTGTGAATGAAATTTTCCAAAAGACAATAAATATCGCTTCTCTTTAGTGCAGTAGTAGAATATTATGTCAAGATATTATAAATACAGTGAATAATAATAATTAAATATATTAATAGGTACTTTCATATTTTCAAGAGTTGGGTGTTATTTCTTCTATCTCTATTTCAAAAGCAGCAGCCGCCTGCCTGCAATAACATCTTATATAACTGGATTCTCCTTAGGCTACTAAACGATAATGCGGAGAGATGGCTGCCTGAGATCAGGCAGGCCTCGAGTTATAGCCGCTTAAACGAATAGGAAGGACAACAGAAATATGGAATCAAAAAATTGGACTTGAGCTAGAAAGCAATTTCGAAAAAAGGAACTTTACAGGGAAATCAAAAAATGTTTTAAAATTTTAATAATTCTTAGACTAAAAAAAAATAGAAGCGCAATTTTTGACATGAATGTTACTAAAAAACTTTTTGCAGGAATTTTGACGGATCTTTTTAATTCTGAAAAGTAGCGGATTTCAATCCTTTTACAATATTTAACGTAAATAAAGTGTAAAAAAATTTTAAATGTTGAACGTCGTAGTATCTATATATATAAAATTAAGGTTTTGTCTGTACATTGTGGTCCAAATCAAGCCAAATTTTGGTTGCACACGTTTCAAGCAATGTTATGAACGAAAACACCCTCAACAAAATTCCTGTCTGTATGTTTCCGTCGTTTCCAAAAAGTTGCTCACGATTCACGTAAAAACGGCTGAAGGGATTATTATGAAATTTCATATTTACATCAGATATCTTCTAACTTACGGGGGGATGAGGGTGGGGTTCGTGGGTTGGGGGTCCAGGGGGCGTGCCCCTTGGCTAGAAAGAGGGCAGCTGAAGGCGGGCCTTGCAGCTAGTAACTTATATAAATAAAAGTTCACCTTTGGATAACAAGACTTAAACCACTCGGAGTTTTTTTTTCGGGTTCTAATGATATATATAAAAGAGATATTTGTATTTTTACAGTAAAATTGCTTTTTAGTATCAGTATATAGATATAAATATAGTGGGTAATACATAAATATAAAAACTTGACGTATACAAAAAAATAAACGTGATCGAATATTTTTGTTATTTTTTTCGGTTTTAGTAAGTAAAAATCTATAAGAAAATGAAGAAAAATCCTATGCAGTTTTTTAGTTGCAGACCTGTGTTAGTGTTAAAGTTATTGTATTTTTATGTACCAGCGGGGTGTCCATGGATGCTGTGAATGCGAGTATTTTCATATATCGTCGACTTAAAAATTTCAGGATTTCAGACCTTTAAATTTTCAAATGATTATCCGTTATTTCAAATATTTATATAAAAAACATTTTTTTGTTTTGGAAAGTACCTACATTGGTTCTCGAAATGAAATAAAATTGTTGCATAATTTCAAGGGGCAATTAAAATGAATGATTTTGTGAAAAGGGTGCAGATAGAAGGTTTGAAGTCCCTGTCTGGTAGATATATCTTCTAGTTCAAGCATGTCAAAGACAAGTTCAGACGAGTCGAAAAAAAATCGGAAATATCTAAGAGTGTTATAGACAAGTCATAGCTTGCTTATAGCTTATATTTATTACCCATTCTGAAAAATTTACTGTATTATTTTTATTTTATTTATTTTTGATCTAAAAACAGTTTGACCAAATAAGCTTAAACGTTTCTGACAAATTTCAGTTAGAACTATTCAAGAGTTCTCCATATAATGATTGGATTTTACATACTGTTTTGTCTTTGAATTTTTCGAGTTGTGAAACTAGAGAATTCAAAATAAAATCTGTCTTTAAAACTTTGAAAACGAACAAATTGGTACTAGGAAGAACCTGTCGTTTTTAGGGTTCTACAAGAACAGTCACCCTATCTTCCAGAGCATTGTAATTCGTAATCTAAATAAGAGGTAAATTTGAAATTTATAAGATACTTAAAGATATTCATTTTTCCTGAAAATTGTATTAAAATTGTAATCGGCTATTTTTCAGGGTTGATAAAAAAATTTTTTTATCATGAGGTGTGAGCTATTGCTGTAAAAATATTTTAAAAGTAGAATTAGGCTTAATTCTTAGGGTTCTGTATAGCGAGTGTACTTATTGCTGCAGCCACAATGTATGTGTGTCTGTTTATTAGAGCAATGTAGCTCGTAAAAATTGAAACTTAGTAGTTATGTCAATTTTTCTTGCAAATTAAAATTGGAATGTGAAATGATTATTTTGGAGAGGGAGAAATCGCAATTTATGTGGGGTCGACGATAAAAGATGTTTTTATCATAGATCTTAAGGCATCTCTGTAAAAATCTTTTTAAGTGTGGCCGTTTTTGTACCAGCTTACTTTCAATCAAATAGTTAAATTAAAATTCTGAAAAAATTCCACAATTTCAATCATTTTCTCCTTATTTATGAAAAATAGGAACGATTTTGATATCTCAAGTATTTTGGAAGATTTAATAATTTTTTCTCCTATAGGCTAGATTCTGGGAGGGCTCAAGTATTGTCAGAGCAATACAAGGTCACTAATTCAACCTCTCACGAAGAGGCTGCCCTGAGCTTCGAGATAGAAGCCTAGCTATTGATAACTAGTGCTTGTATAATGATGGTTCGATTTTAGTAAAGAGCTTTTTTTTTAGAATATACTATTTACAAGAAATAATCATTTGAACATTTCAGATAAATTATATATTTTTACTTGGAGACGTACGTACTGATTGATATCAAACTGAAGATTGAATGGAAGCCAGTCCACCAAGGATTAAGAAAAAGATCATTTCCAATAAAAGAACATTTATTGGGAACTTTTTGAACCGAAGTTTCGGAGAATCATCCCTCCTTCTTAAGGAGGCAAAGGGTCAAGGTAGGAGCCTTGTAACAAGTGTCCTTCTTGACTCCTTTATCAGAGCTCATTGGGTTTTTTTTGACATTATCATACTATATATATTTATCTAGATTAATTTGTAACAACGCTTAGAGAAATTTCTCTAAAAAAATTACCCTCTTGCCTAGAATCGAACCTACGAACTCTTGAACTATGGTCATCAGCTCTAACCACTAGACCAATGTCACATTGATATATATATCTTGATTTCTTTTACTAAAACTATATATTTTTGATTTAGACTTTGTGTCGAGATAATATTGTATTCATTTGAACTCGAATGAAAATGAAAAAACACCAATAGATTTTAAATCAAGAAACATTAAATATATATTAATTAACGAGGCAAATTTGAAATATAATTTAAACTGATGGCTCCAATCGATTTTCATTAACCAGGCAAATTTGAAATATATATATTTGAATTTTGAAATGAAAGAGTCCAATTCATTTTAAATTAAGAAACATTAAATATATTGATAATTGTTCCTCCCCCCCCCTCGACACTCAAAAATTAAAGATGCGAAACTTTTAAGAGACGATGTATTTTCGGTAGTTTACGGGTATACATTTGGAGTGTGGTTTTTTAAGAGGAATATAATTTTTGGACCGAGACGCTGCCCGCCAGGGCACCAGCTCGGAGGGCCGAGCTTGAGGGCGTGCCGAAGGCACGCACGAAAAGCTCGTTAAATAATAATAATCCCAAAAGTAGCAAGTACTTTAAAAAAATATCTTCTGAAACTAAACTTATATAAGGAAATGTTAATTTTCATCAATTATAATTAAAGACCGGATTTCTATGCAAATGCATATTTTTCTTGCTAAATTCCATTCAAGTTTAGATCAAATATGTCTTAACGAATCATGTAGAAATTAAATAGTTTAAATTTTATGTTGCATATTTTTGCAAATTTAGTTATTTTCTAAAAAAATTCTGATCTAGTAACATTGTCAAAATGTAAGTATGCACCTGTGACATGGGTGGACGTAGAAAGGTCTTTTTCTACTTATAAACACGTAATGGACGACAAGCGCTTTAATTTCAGTGAAGATAATAACTTTGAAATGGATCTTGTAATTAACTTCAATTCTGAATTATTTCAATAATTTTTTATATTTTTTATTAGTAAATATTAAAATTTAAAATAGTATAAAAAATTGTATTGCGTACAATTTTTTATGTTAATGTAAATAAATTTTATGTTTATGTGATTTTAAAATGGAAGGTTTTTAATAATATTTTTTATGTTAATTTTAACATCCCTGTTACCCTCTCTTAAATTTTTAACTTTTTCTTTTTTTTTATAAAAATTGAGTTAAATCAAACATTTCTACAGTTAAATTCCTAATTTTTTATTGCATAATTTACAGCCCTTTTAATGACATATTTGGGCTATTTTTGCTACATAATAATATACGCTGTTTAATTATAATCGTATCGGCGACGGCCGTCTCCAGCGGGCATCATGCTAGCCAAAGGGCTTCGCCCCCTGGACATCCTCCCCCCATCACCGATCAACCTACACCCCAGTAACCCTATCCTCGGTCCCTGGATCCTCTCCCCTCCTCCTACCTCTTGAAGAAGGAGTAAATATCCTCAGAATCGTAGGGGTTTTTTAAGAGGATGAAAATGACGTTCTAATAAATTCTTTTTTTCAGAATTAGTGATTATCATTATCTTTGGTAACCTTTTCATCAATTCAGCACTTAGTTCTACCACTTCATCTTCAATACCGATAATTAATTATTTATTTTTCTTTTAAATAATTAATTAATCTTATCTTATATTATTAAATGAGCAATTCTTGTATATATATAAAATCTGTTTCTCGAAAACGGCTCGAACGATTTCGCTAAAAATTGGTGTACTTATCAAGTCTCATGAGTTATTAGTCCTGTATCAATTTTAATCCGATTGAAATAAAGGAAGGGGGTGTAAATTAGGAGTATCGGAAAATAAATATTTTAATCGTTCATATCTCGTCTTCCGTAAGTCGCAGAGCCTTGAAATTTGAAACTTTTGCTATTTAGAGGCTACAAGAAGTACCACAAGATTTTGGCTAAAAATAGAATTACTGGAAGTTGATGTTTACGTACGTAAGAATGTACCCCCCTGCGTTTCACAACCATAAATCTCAGAGTTACGAAATTCGAAACTTAAGCTCAATATAGGCTAGAAGGGCTACAGCAAGTTTTTGCTTGAAATCGGAAGTCAACATTTACATGAAAGATTTTTTGTTTTTTGTGATTTTCTCAAAAACAGCACTAACGATTTTTTTAAAAATTGGTGTGGCACTTATCAAGTTTCATGAGTTATTAAGCTATTTAGAGACAAAAAGTTAAGTTTAATCGCTCGGTGCTCCAGGGACTTAAATTATTAAATATATATATACATTTATGTATAAATAAAAATTGCTCGTTTAATATAATAAGATATAGGTATGTCTTAGTTACAGAACCTCTGATATACGAGTCCGATTCGTACTTAGACGGGTTATCTTTACTAAACCACCTCTAACTAGAGAGCCTAGCGAATTTTGAATTCTATTTTAAAAATTTGTTGACAAAAATCACACGGAGAAAAAAGTATCAATGGAGTGATTTCCATTAAGAAAAGTGGTCAAAAAGAAATTCTTTCCCCCTGTCAACTTTTCGTTTAATATGAAATTCCGCTTGCCCCTGGCATCCACTTCCCTTGTCCGCAGTAGGTATAACAAAATAAATAAATAAAAAAAAACTCGGAAAGAAAGGATAAAATATATCATTGACAGAGAGACCTTCTAACCTGAGAACAATACTGGAATTTTTATTTATATTTTTATTTATTTATTCTTTCTTGTTGTTTAATTGGTCAACTCTTTGGAGCTCTCTTACCAGAAAAAGTAGAAAAGAACAAACTTTTTATGTGAATTTCGCTTATATGTATAAATCTCATTTCTCTCTATCTCTCTACCAGTTTTATATATATGTATTTATTTAATTTAATGTTTATATTTATTTAATATGCTTCCAAAGTGACCGGAGTATTTCCAAAACACACTCAACGAAAACAAATTACAGGAAACTCTTTAGATGAATTTAAAAAATAAATAAAGTCAGAGCTAAAATTTTCTTTCTTCGCATTTACTTCGGTAACATAATAAGCATCCCACAGAAAATACTTTTCTTAAAATTTCTACTGAAAAATGGTTACAGCTACCATCTAAAGCAGAGGAGTTGTCCAGGGCTTCAGAAATTCATAAACTTTCTTAAACGATCTATACTTTTATGCGGAAAGCGTATAATTTGCAAACATAAAAAACATCGATTTTTCTAAAATAAAAATCTCATCAGGCTTATATAGTTAGTTAGATGCATAGAGAAATTGAAAAATACTGAAAAGGATCCTTTTCAGTATTCTTTTAAATTTAGAATTTGAAACTAGATTTTAAGATCTCTGGAAAAATAACACTACAAGAAAAGTTTTTATCGGCAAAACTTAATAATGGATTCTAGTAGAAGAGTTTTATACTTTGATTCTCATGGGCTTTTTGGATTTTTTAGAATAGGTCAGGTTTTTTAGATGTTTTTGATCGAAACACCGAAAAAGGCCATTTTGGTCTATTCTTGAGATATGGAACAGCAATATTTAAAATCAAAATATTTCCTTAAAATAAAACAGCTTCCTCTTTGATTTTCAGTTTGCTGCTTCTTTTTAGCTCACTTAGAATTCAATTTATAACTAAAAAACTAAGACCACAAACAATAAATAGTTATAATTAATTATGTGTGATTTAAACAAAATTTCAACCATCAAATTATTTATAATGAAGGATGTAATTAAAAATTTGCTTGTTTTCAGTAATTTTATTTAAATATAAGTGATTAATAGATGCAAATATTTCGAGGGCTTGCAGAATCTCTTTCTCAGTGGATACCACTAATTCAGTAATGTACCAACCTCTTCAAAAAGTAATGTTAATATTTCGTCGTTTAGTTTTTTAAGACTAAATAACTAAATAAGATAATTATTTTATACCTTTTAGTGGATTTTATTTTATTTTTAAGTTATTATTATTTTATTTGTTGCATTTAAGTTTTTTGAAGTCGGTTTTATTTTTTTTTATAAAAATTATTTTTATTTTTGTCTTTTTAGTGATGTTATTAATAGTGACTTAATATAATACCATGCATGCATCTCGTAAGAGAAAGGGTCGGGCGAATGAATCAGAAAATGATAATAAAATTCAATTCATAAATATAGAAATTCTCTCGAAACGTTTGCGGGTTTTAAATGAATGTTATAAGATTTTTTATAAAAGATTTTATATTTATCATAATTTCGATTATTTGCTGATAAGAATTGGAGATTTACGTTATTTCGTCGTTGATTATATCATCAGAACTTGACCAAATTAATATGGCATTATCCCTAAGATACCCCCTTTCCAATAAAAAAAGAATCATCGAAATCGGTTCACAATTGGCGGAGATATGAGGTAACATAGAGACAAAAAAAAAATTCAGTCGAATAGAGAACCTACTCCTTTTTTGAAGTCGGTTAAAAAGAAATTAACTTTTTGGATCTCTGAGATAAAGGCTCTCAAAGAGTCAGGACCCAGACTGGCCATCGCAATACTTCCCCATTATATTCTAAGTAATAAGCAAATTTTATATTAAGTCCTTCATTATAAATAATTTGAAGGTTGAAATTTTGTTTAAATCACACATAATTAATTATAACTATTTTTGTTGATTGTGTTCAATAAATAAGTAGTTATAATTAATTATATATGTGATTTAAACAAAATTTCAACCTTCAATAAATTAAATCACAAAAATCCAAGCTTCAACAGCTTAGATATCTAATAATAATAATTTGTTTAATAGTTGAAGCACAGATAAGAGGGGTCAAATCAGTTTAAGATTGAGGATAACAATTTTTCGGCTAATCCATCTTTCCATCGTGCATGTTTTTGTGTTGTTTTGTTCCTGAAAAAGCTAGTTGAGGGCGAATGGATGGAGGGGCCAGGGTTCAAATCCCGTTAGAGTCAGTCGCAGATTGTCCATCAATCTTGGAATCTCCTTGTGCTTGTGCACGGCTGCTGGGTCGATCACCACGAAATCAACTCATTACTAATGGATGGGACGACTATCGGCTGGATAGAGGGCCAACATGCCAACCGTTCTCCCCTGGACCCCTTTCGAACATAAGCCCTCACCCTAGGCCCTAGAGAGAGAGATTCATACAAAATTCCCGTCAACGAGCAAATTAGTCAGGCTGACTCATTCAAAATAAAAACAACACATTTTCAAAACCCCAATTCTTTAATTTGATCAAAGATTTATTAATTTCGAGAGTACTCACAGCGAGGGGTGAACCGCGACCTAAAATCGTGTAGACCTATTTCCAGTTCAAATTTCATTTCAAAGTAGAAGGCAATAGATGACAATAGATTATCTAATGAATTCCAAAGTAATTCCAAAGTCGGTGTACACCTAATTCCAATCGCGGTTCACCCCTCGACTCACAGTAAGCTAGTTTGCTGAATTTTGCAGATTTTTAAGCCAAACGGTTTTAAACTTCGATGCGACTGCTAGCGAATTCGTAAGCTCGCGACTGTTGCAGAATAAAAATACTAGATTATCTAGTATTCGTTTAAAGGTGAATGAACCAACTTGCAATCGAATATTTATTCAATAGGTTATTAATACATAAGAGAAAAAAATAGAATATTTATGGGAAAAAAGATTGAAAATGAAAGTCAAGCTTTCGAAAGATATTTTATAAAAAAAATCAAATTTGATTATACTACATTTATAACTATATTGGTCAGGAAGGTGTGAGCTATGGTTAGAATTAGTATAAAGTGACCAGATATTTTACAATGGAATGTGGGACATGAATATAATTATTTTATTATCATATATATATTTATTGTATATATTTCGTCGTTTAGTTGTAACTAAATAAGATAATAATTATTTTATACCTTTTAGTGTATTTTATTTGTTGCATTTAATTTTTTGAAGTCGGTTTTTATTTTTTTCTTAAAAATTTTTATCTTTCTCTTTTAGTGATGTTATTAATAGTGATCATATCATCAGAACTTGACCAAATCAACATGAAACCATCCCTAAGACACCCCTTTCGGATAAAAAAAGAACCATCGAAATCGGTTCATAAACAAAGAGGTTAGAGTCTAAATAAACCTAATAAAAAAGGTCTAATACCTATGAAAAAAAATCGAAAAAAATGGGACAAATCGGAAGCAAGACTGACCCAATACAAAAAAAAATTTCAAAATCGGTTGACAATTGGCGGAGATATGAGGTAACATAGGCACAAAAAAAAAAAAAAAAATTCAGTCGAAGAGAGAACCTCCTCCTTTTTTGAAGTCGGTTAAAAATGGTGTAGGTTTTAGGTGAAACATGATATTAATTAATAAAGTAACTAATACTGGCGTTAAATAATGCTGTTTTGGTCCAACTGATTGCGCGCATTGAGTGGTATAATATGATTATCATTTTTAACCGACTTCAAAAAAGGAGGAGGTTCTCTATTCGATTGATTTTTTTTTTTTTTTTTTTTTTGTGCCTATGTTACCTCATATCTCCGCCAATTGTCAACCGATTTTGAAAATTTTTTTGCATTGGGTCCAGTCTAGCTTCCGATTGGTCCCATTTTTTTTTCGATTTTTTTTTATAGGTATTAGACCTTTTTTATTAGGTTTGTTTAGGTTTGTTTAGACCTAACCTCTTTGTTTATGAACCGATTTCGATGGTTCTTTTTTTATCCGATAGGGGGTGTCTTAGGGATGGTGTCATATTAATTTGGTCAAGTTCTGATGATATAATCACTATTAATAACATCACTAAAAAGAGAAAAATAAAAATTTTTTAAGAAAAAAATAAAACCGACTTCAAAAATTAGTGCAACAAATATAAAAATACATTAAAAGGTATAAAATAATTATTATCTTATTTAGTTACAACTAAACGACGAAATATTAACATGAAATTACTTTTTGAAGTTGGTGCCAAACATATACCTTTTATGAATCGCACTCGACGGATCTTACTTAGTACGTTTGGCGGGTATATATAGCTTATAGGTATAGTTTGTTTGGCACCGACTTTAAAAAGTAATTTCGTGTTAATATTTCGTCGTTTAGTTGTAACTAAATAAGATAATAATTATTTTATACCTTTTTAGTGTATTTTTATATTTGTTGCACTTAATTTTTTGAAGTCGGTTTTTATTTTTTTCTTAAAAATTTTTATTTTCTTTTAAATTGAATTTTAACTTTTCTATTTCAGCAATTACTTCAATAAGATTAGTATTATCACTTTCAATATTTGTTATTAATATATCATGGAATAACGCCGCTTGATTATGCATGAAATACAGCCTAGCTTCGGAGTTCTCATCTTCAAAAAAATTTTGCAAAACATTTGGACAGTTATCAGAAGACAAAAGATATTATTTTAAAAGAGAATATAGTTTTAGTAGAACTTTTTCAATTGAACCATCTGGTTTTGCTGTAGCCTAGCAAGCGCATATATACATCATACATCAGCATTATCACAAAAGTCTTTCAAGACGGGCGCTTGTGTCGCTAAATCCTAACATCGACTTTATAAAAATATAAATAATTCTTCTTCTTCAAGTGCCATACTCGATTCTGAGCGTCGGCGATTACAATGGAGAGTGACTCTCCATTGTATTTTTTCATGGGGAAATTTTTCACAGGGGTGGTTTCCCATTGGCTTCCCCTGTATAAATCATTAATAAATATAATTTTTTAAGCCAAAAGACAATAGATTGTCCAATGTGGGACACTTTGTGGGACATTTTCGATGTGGGACAAGAATCTCGAATCTGGGACGTTTGGACACTTTAAATTAGTAATACATTTAAATATATCGAAAATTTATATATCAATTTTAACTTTCAGTGATTATTGAACCAATTATTTCACATGAATTAATGTATACATTGTATTTGAGCTTCGACTTCGGAGATTACTTCTCCACCATCGACTGTCCTTGATCATCTTTTTAGTCCTTGTTTTTAATAAGAGGAAAAAACTAATTAAATAAAAAAAAACTCTTTTCCGATAATTATTCCAATTCCATTATTCCCCAATTAAGTCGATTGGTTTATCTCCATCATCCCTCTCCCTTCCCAATTTTCTTCTTTTTTTTTTTTTTTTTTATAAATTTTATTAAACCAATTATTTTACATTAATTAATGTATACATTGTATTTTTTGCTTCGATTCCGGAGATTACTTCTCCACCATCGAGTGTCCTTGATCATCTTTAGTCCTTGTTTTTAGTAAGAGGAAAAATCTAATTAGATAAAAAACCTCTTTTTCCGATAATTATTTCAATTCCATTATTCCCCAATCAAGTCGATTGGTTATTATTCCCTCCAATTCCTTCTGCCCCAATTATCTTCTAAACTTTAATTTTAATATATAAAATATTTATAATAAATTAATAGTGAGTTTTAAAATATATCAATTTTTTAATTAAATAAAACGAAATTGAAAAGTATATCTTTGTTTGTTTGCCCCTTTATCATAACAGCTTGTGAAAATCATTAGAAAAATGAAAATTTCGCTAATTTTTGAACCGAGTTCTGAAACTAACAGAGTCCAAAATCTAATCAGTTGTCAGAATTGGAAATACAAACATTTTGGCATTAGGACAATCATATCATATGGATATTGAAAACTTGGTGTTCTTTCGTCGGATTAGTTCCTAGCCCTCCAGCAGTGACGAAAGAACACCAAGTTTTCAATATCCATATGATATTGACTCCATGAAAAACATTTATAATTGAAGAAAGACTGATGATGAAGACCAAGTCTTCGAAACTATAGTCTCAAACAAATAAATAATATATATATACAGATATATCATCTCGATATATATGTGTGTATGTTTATTTGCATCAAGCAGAGGACAACCTCTTTGTTTCTCTTTGTGACTATTATAGGTCTTGGATTATCGTGTATATCGGAATCTACACACACAAAATAAAAGATAATAATTGAAATATATTTTTCTCTACGTTTCAAACATGTTGAACAAAATTCAATATAGCGTATATAATAAAAATTAAAATATAAATTCAAATAAATTCTAATCGCTTTTCTAATGAATATGTGAATTTCTCAGTCGTAATTTGCTTATTCATACAAAATGAAGCAATTCGATGGAATTGTGATAAAAGTTTTCCCGTTCAAATGATTGTTCTTCCCTGAGTCAATTAGGTTAAATCCAAAAGGTACCTACCTACCTATATCCGAGGTGTTTTTGTTCCAATTTTTACTTTAATAAACAAATTAAATTAGCATTAGCTTTTTATTCCAGAATATTCTATATATAAGTAAATGGAAAGCTTTGAGATGTTTATCAGATAATGAATGTGCATATTAGCATAGGGCATCGAGGTAAATATGGATGTGACCCCATCAATCTTCAAAATTATCAAAACATTTTGCCATCTTCATTATTTTTATTTTCAATGCGAATTCGAGGTTACGTTCCAGCGTAATAGAGGATGTTATTGAGTGGCTATAGAGAGAATTGTAGCTCGTAGGGTAAATTAATCAGCCGGCCAAAAGAGCCAGAGGGTTCCGTAGCTAATATATAATATTTTATTGATGATGATGGATAGATTTTTAATTAAACCTAGTTTAAGTTTCAGCTGAGGGGGTCGGGTTAGGCTGGGTGGTAGCGTGTCAGCCTGTTAACCAAGTGGACCCGGGTTCGAATCCGACTCGAAGCATCCGGCTAAAGCCTGACCCCGGGGTGGTAGAGACAAATTAATAAATAATAAATAGTATCGGAAATTGGCTTATGGCTAGAAAGGCCGAAAAGCCAAAAAAAAGTTTCAGCTGATTTTATTATTATTATTACGAGCTTTTCGTGCGTGCCTTCGGCACGCCCTCGAAGCGCGGCCCTCCAGGCTGGTGACCTGGCGGGCAGCGTCTCGGTCAAAAATTTTTATTCCCATTAAAAAACCACACTCCAAATGTATACCGGTAAACTACCGAAAATACATCGTCTCTTAAAAGTTTCGCCTCTTTAACTTTTGAGTGGCGAGGGAGGGGGAGGAATAATGATCAATATATTTAATGTTTCTTAATTCAAAATGAATTGGAGTCTTTCATTTCAAAATTCGAGTCCAAATTAGAAATTAGAATTTCAAATTTGCCTGGTTAATGAAAATCGATTGGAGCCGCGCTGACAATTATATTTCAAATTTGCCTCGTTAATTAATATATATTTAATATTTCTTAATTTAAAATCTATTGGTATTTTTTCATTTTCATTCGAGTTCAAATGAATACAATATTATCTCGACACAAAGTCCAAATCAAAAATATCTAGTTTTAGTAAGAGAAAGAAAGATAGAAATATTAATGTCCCAATGGAGTAATCGGTAGAGCCAATGACTATAGTTCAAGAGTTCGTCGGTTCGATTCTAGGCAAGAGCGTAATTTTTTTAGAGAAATTTCTCTAAGCGTTGTTACAAATTAATCTAGATGAATATTATATAGTATTATTATTATCATTTTTAAAAAAGCTACCTACTCATTTTGGTAAAATACTGAGTTGTTTTTATAATTATTAGATATTATTTGCACGAAATTTTCTCTGGAGAGAGACGGACTGTTAGAAATCTCAATTGAAAGTAATGGAAGGCAGCCCAGGGGTAGTGAGGAAAGAAAAAATTAACACATATCCAAATAAGGTGTAATTTATTGGAATCCTTCCTCCTTTCCTTTCAAACTGACGTTTCGGAGGATTCTTCCCTCCTTCTTCAGGGTTTCAAGGGGTCGATGAAGAAGGAGAGAAGAAAACGTCGTTTTGAAAGGAAAGGAGGAAGGATCCAATAAATTACACCTTAATTGGATATGTGTTATTTTTTCTTTCCTCAATACCCCTGGGCTGCCTTTCATTACTTTCAATAAGATATTATTTAATTAACTTAGAGAATAAAGAATTTTTTTTAAAAGCTTTATTTATTAAAGACAAAAGGATCAGCCTGGGTTCGAACCCGCGATAGTATTAATGAAAAAGTCACCTTATTTTTTGCTCACAGTAGTATATGTACCTTATGCCCCTCTGACAGAGCATTGGAGCTCGAAAACTAATTAAGATATAAATCTGAAATTTATAAGTTATATGCATTTTTGGTAAAATCAAAAATCATTAAAATTGTCGTACTTGTCAGAATTTAGAAACGCCTTAACTTAAATTAAGAAAAAAAACCTAAATTCACCCATTCGCTCCTTATCAACAACAAATAAGAAAGAATTTGATATCTCAGATATTTTCTAAAGTATGCAGTCTAACTCGTACTTAACAGGTTTATTTTATATTTTTTGCATATTTCAACCAGAAGTTTTTTTTTTAAAGAGGAAAAAAATATTAGCTTTGGGAGCAAAAGCCCATTTGGCGAGCCAGCAAACCAGAAGTTATTATACTAGAAACTCCAAAATATCATCAGCTCTCTTCGTTTTGGAAATACACACATTTTTGGCTCCTGGAACGAACCTTTTGTATGATTTTTCGTTCTTGTATAAGTATCGTAAAAGTATCGTAATCTAGACAGAGACAATTGGAAAGTAAATGGCAAATTTAAGATGAAAAAATTTACCACGATACGTGGCTGCTTGCGTTTATCAGTTCCAATTAAAACCACAAATTTTATTACCGCTTGCCATTTTTTTTTTACAAATTTTTAATTAGTTAATATCATGTGGTCTTATTTCCTCTTCAATTTAAAAATACTTTGATAACTCTACTTTTACGCAAGATAAATAAATCATAACTAGTAAAAAATAAATTATTTCTAGGTATGTGGTTGCACATAAACGATAAAGTTTTTTGTAGGCCTTAAACCAAAACAAAATCGTATAATAAGTTTTTCTAATAAATATTATTTTTGATTTTCCAATCACCTATTTTTGTTTTGATTCAAAAACATGCTTTGTATTATGATTCCCACACAGTATTGTTATGATCTGTTTTATTTATTTTAACCCACCTGTTAATATTAATTTAATTAATAAAACACATATCAAAATGAGTTTTCTCAAAGTTGATGAGACATGGTTAGATCGATATTTTGTACTTTTGAACAAACCGTTTTTAAGAGAGTCAAAATATAGAAACAAATAGACAAATAAATATTTACAAAAATAAGATTAGATAAATATATTATATATGTAAACAAAATCTATCAACCCTGTAAGGTGAATGAATCCCTCTGACATAAATATATCACGCTAAATATTTGATATTTTGAAGAAATTCAAAATTCGAAACACTCCACCATCTTTTTTTAAACTACCTAAATGACATGGCTATCTGTTTAAATTTATAAACACTAGACCGTGAAATTTTAGATTTTACAAATGAAGATTAAATCTTTGATTTAAATATTTAGCGCGCTATATATATATATGTTGCAGTAAAAACGGGTTTCGTGAATACCTTTATGGCAACTAAAGTTTACTGATGTTGGTTTAGGTTGGTTCAAAGGTCTAGAATCTTCATTTTTAGCCTTCCTCCTCATTTCGTGTATTTCCAAAAAATTTTAAACGAAAATGTCAAAAATTAGAAGAAAAGTTGTAGAGGATGTAATTTTTGACATTTTCGTATAAAAATTTTTGAAAATAAACACACGAAATAAGGCGGAAGGTCAAAAATGAAGATTTTAGACTTTTGAACCAAACTCAACCAACATCAGTAAACTCTAGTTGCCATAAAGGTATTCAGCCAAACGGGTTTTTACTGCAACATATACATAAATGTCAGAGAAACGGGGTAGCAAATTGGCCTAAATTGTTAATTTTGGCACTCGGGAACAATTTCTGAGAGGATAAAATCAACCCTTCTTACATATAATTAAAAATATTATTCCATCTCGGATCTAATAGATGACACCGTTTTGTGATTTTGGTAGAAATTTAAAGTCTATTTCTATCGGCAATTTGAGCTCATATATATATATATATATATATATTTAAAGACCCCATCATTTATCACCTCGACGCTTCCCAATCGACCATTCCCAAAATAATTATTCGATTAAAATTTTAATAGGTTTTTGATTTCATAGAAGATGAATAGACCTAACTTGTAAATTTAAAGTTTTTATTTAATTTAATTTACGAGTTCTACTACTGTGACGGATATAGAATCGACACTAATTAAGGTTCCATTTTTACGTTTGAACGGCACCCTAAAAATAGTCTCAAATCCCAAGTTGGCGTAAATGTAAATGCGGCTGTCGAGTTCTGCAAATGTTTTCCCTTTTTTTCTCCAATTTCGGAGTTGATTTCTTCTGGCTTCTTCCCCCTCTCTTCTTTTCCATTTCGGTTTTGTTTTCCCCTCCACCTCCCCTATACCGGTTTCTTCAATATTCCTCTTTTCTTCCGCTCCCGCAGTTACTATATGTACAGAATTCCTTCCAAAAGACACCTGCATTTCAAGAGTAAACGCAGTTTATTTCCTTACTTCCTTTTCAATTATTCTTATGCATTTAAGGTAGATGTTCCGCCAAATGCGTTTTTTTTAGGATTTTTTTGAAATTTAGACAGATTATTATTTAAATACTTGTGCATCGATTGGTGGCAAAACGAAATTTATGAACTATACAGTTCCGGAGATATTAAATTTCAAAAATCTAGTTTTTCAGACTCTTATACATTGCACTATACGGGATATCGGGAAATTTACATACCTATTTAATTGTAATTAAGAAACCCTTCTTACCATTTTTATAAAAAACTAAACCAACATTAAACAATAACCAATACATATTTTAAGACAATTTTGATTCATAGTTACAAGCACAGTTTCTGAGATAATAAGGAATAAATAATGAAAAATGTATAAAAAAAATTTACACTAAAAACAATTTGGCAACAGCGCATTTATTTAACCAGCGAAAGATGCATGCGCTAGATTTTTTCAAAATTATAATTTTCATAAGGTGTAACGTAGGCGTTGATTACATTTGTTAAAAAATAACAAAACGATTTTTATAGAAATTTAAAATGAATTTTATCTGTCATTTTAATATAAAAATATTCAATCTCTTACAATGGTGCCAAATTTATCAAACGAGCACGGGATTGGCTAGAATTGGTACATAAACAGCAAAAAGTTTTGGGCTTATGAACTATGAATCCTTATTGTCTGTTTTATATACTCTAGCATTAACTTTTTGCTAGTATTGTCGCGAAACAACTACCTTAATAAAAATATCGAAAACAAAAAAAAAAAAACATTTCCTTTATTTTTATCATAATATAAATTTCCTAGTAGGTGATTTAACCTTTCATTTCTTTGAATGCTAGCTGGTTTGTATTGTCATAGTTTTCTAGAATATCAAAATAACGCGACATTTTTCTCTCCTCCTTTTAAAATATCGTTTTTCCTTTAAAATTGATTATTTTATAGAAAAAATCGTTAATTTGAAAAGAAGGCTCTTATTGTTGTCTTATCTTATTGTTAGAAATGTCTTGTATAGTTGATTGATTGTTGTTTTTGTTTACTAATAAATTAAGACGTGGATTTTCATTCAACTAAGATATCAAACTAGAGTTAAAGTTTCCTCTTCAGTAATTAATTAATTATTTTCTAACACATCACTAAATAATATAAAATGAAAATATTAAAAAAAAAGAAAAAGAAAGCGCTTCCTATCAAGAGAAGAATTTTCATTACAGAATGCACTTCAGGAGGAAGTACCTTCATTTTATATTTGTTTGAGGAAATGTATTAGATATAAAAACAAATAAGCAGACGTGTTCTGATGTGGCCACCCACTTGACTTTACCATACAACCTGGCCCCTAAAATTATTTATAGTCATATAGGGGGGGGGGGTAGTTTTTTGCATTTTTCTACTTCTGGGGCCCCACTGATTATGTATACAAAATTTGGTTGAGTTTGGTACAAGAGCCTAGATTTTCATTTTTTGACCATACACCCCCCCCCCTTCATTATAGGCGGTTAGTTTTTGCATTTTTTAGACTTTTGGGGTCCCAATGATTATGTATGCAAAATTTGGTTGAGTTTGCTCAAATGGCCTAGATTTTTAATTTTTAACCCCCCCCCCTCCACCCCCTTAATTTTGGGTTGAATGCACCAAAATCTAATCAGCTCTTAATCTCAATGGAACAAAACTACTTGTGAAATTTGGTTTTGATATTCACACTAGTTTTTGAGCTAGTTCGTCCATAAAAATTTGGTAACGCACAGACTAACAGAATAACAGACTAACAGACATTTTGACAAAACAATTATTATCTCGAAAAATATAATTTTTTCGATGTTCACTTATTAGGCTTTTTTGTAGACCGAAATGCCATGGTTTTGCTCAATTTTTTTAATCAAAATAGTTTCAGCCGTTTTTGAGACATTTCGAAAAAAAGAAGGAAAAAAACACGTTTTTCATGCACGATTACAATACTGGACCATACCCTGTATGGTAAAGTAAAAAGGTGGTTGAATAAAAGCAATATTAAAATCGTTAGAGCAGAGAAATTTTCCAAATACTACAAAAGTTTAGGACAAAGTACTCGAAAAATAAACAAAAGAATAATAATAATGAATTTAAAAATAATTCGAAGTCTCTTTCTTATAAATCTTAATGAGCTGATACTTGTCACATTTGAGAATGAATGAAGATTAAGTGTTCGAAACGTCGTAGTAATAATGTATTATCTATTATTGTGTTCAATAAATAGTTATAATTAATGATGTGTGATTTAAGGTAGATGTTTCGCGACAATACTAGCAAAAAGTTAATGCTAGAGTATATAGAACGGACAATAAGGATTCATAATTCATAAGCCCAAAACTTTTTGCTGTTTATGTACGACTACTAGCCAACCCCGTGCTCGTTTGACAAATCTGGCAACACTGTACGAGCTTAAATATATTTTATCATAGAAATGTCAGATAAAGTACATTATAAAGGGAGATTTATAAAACAAAAAGTTCTTAATAAGCGATTGAAAGCTGTTGCGACAATGGCCGAATTCTTCATTTGTCATATAAGTTTGTATTAACGAGATTCACCTTTGTGATAAGTTTCAAATATTCTGGTTCAAACCGTTCGTTGATAAAATGATTGTCACATTAGGGTAATATCTAAAAAGCTAACTGTGTCTTGAAAGTTTTCAGTTTTTCTTCCATTAGTATTTTAAATACACACTTCTTAAATTTATCAGAAAAGAAATTTTTTGAAACTCGATACCCCCCGCCCTACCCCCCAGGGCATGTTCTCAAGTTCCTTATGGTAAAGGGCTCGCATTTTCAGCTGTTTTTTTTGTTATTCAAATTATAGCCAACAGCCTTGGTATGTTGAAAACATGATGTGAAGCAAAGAAGTGAGCAAAGTGGCTAAACAAACTTGCTTGAATTCGATTCTCAGCTTTCTACCTCAAAATATTCGTTGACAATAGCGAAATTCAAGCAGGGAATGTTTTGAGTTTTTCTTTCTAATTAAAAGATAAGAGTAAGTGAAATGTGTGTGGTGCACACACACACATACCTGTTTTTTTAAATTCGGTGCATTAAATCACAGATAGTGAGTTTTTTTTATTAAAGTTAATATAGTATTCAAATTGGAAGAAAAGAGAAAAGCTTTCAGTACGTTTTCCGCAACTTTTAGTTTTTAAGCTAAAAAGGTGAAACTTGGTCGTCATTTGATTGTTATTAATACCTATAAAAGTTTGTACCAAATTTCAGCTCATTAGTTTTAAACTTTTGATGATACCACAAAATTTTTCAACCAAAACTTCTGAAGTTAGAAATAATAAAATCATATTAGTTCTTCGTTTTTTATAAATATTACAAATATTTTGTCAGCAGACCAAGCTACTCGCGTCTTTCTGTTTTTAAATTTTCATGTATATCGGAATATCTAAGCAAACAAATAATAATCTTGAAAGAGACAATAAAAGTGTGTCGTCTGCTGAAATTATAAATTTTTAATTTATTTATAACGAGACAATAGTTTCGAGAGCTTTGCGCTCTTCATCAGTCTATCAAAATGGATTCACAGGGATTAATGTATGTATTGGTAAAGCTCTCGAAACTATAGTCTCGCTATAAATAAATTAAAAATTGATAATCCCAGCAGAAGACATACTCTTTTATTGTCTCCTTCAATATATAAAAATTCTGCTACTCACAGCAAAAAGAAACTTTCAATTTTAAATAATAATCATTAAAAATCTATATTCGTTTATTCTGTTTAGAAATTTCCGTAAAAAAGGAAGAGGAAGAGGGTAAGGAGAAAGTCGTGTGGTTGTTACACATTACAGTATTAAAATGAATATATATATATATTCTAAATGGAAGAAAAATAGAGCATTTCATAACGCCTATCAGTAAATTTTAGTCATTTACTATTTTTTTCACTGAATAATTTGAGCTAGAAAATTAAAATTTGATCCAAAGGTATAGCTTATTGATATCAACCATTGTACCAAATTTCAGTTCATTAGTTAAAACTATCCGATAAATAAGAAAATATTATAGAAACGCGGCAAGCCTGATTGTCCGAGGGCATCAAGTTTCTGCTTGCGGAGCAAAAGCCCCGCAATCAGCAAAAATCCAGCACCTGCTCTAACCCAACACATAAATAAAAAGTACCATATTACATAGATATTGCTAAAAGAAACAGTATTATCTGAAATAAATAAAATAAATAGGGCAAAATATAAATTTAAAAAATAACAATTTTCGAATGAATTTACTTAAAAAGTAGCAGGTTTCGTCATTGGCTTCTAATTAAATAGGAAAATTAAGTGAAAGTCGTGTGATGACCGCATCCCATATTATTTGGAATTAGTATCCTTATATCAGAGATAATCAGCTTTTTTTTTAATTAGTCTTTTTAGCTAATTTGAGGAAATACGGTGTTAATTTATAATGAAATATTTTGTCAATTAAAGAGGGTTAAAGGTAGATATTTTTGATTTTGGTGGTTCACAGTAAAAACTATATACAAAGTTCAAAAAACAAACAAAAAGAAAAAAATCATATGTTTCCTATATTTGATTCAATCGCGAATCAAATGCAGGTGATTTTTGTCAAATATTAAGTGTAAATAAAATCTGAATTTATATATTTCTAACTTTAAATAATGAAGTTAAATAAATTTATAATTTTCTCATTAATATATTAAAGAATAATTAACACATTAATGAGAATTGTTTTGATCGCGCTTTTTGAACAAGATATATATCGCGAGACTACTGCTGGTTGAAGCTATTGGAGTCTGCTGAGTCTCAAGTCTGGACAAAAGAGAATGAAAAAGATATGATCCATTTAGCTATAATCCAGCATCGTTTTGTGTTTAGCCCGCATGACACTTGGATGGATAACCAAAAAGAAAAAACACTATATTTTATGCTAGACTTGCGCAAAATCAAGAAGATGAACGAATAATGTGAAATTTTTTCAGTTATTTTTTTTTCCAAACTCTATGTGTAAATGTGTATTTTTGTATAACTATGTGAAACAACTCAAAAATCTTATTATATTAGTCATACCCGGAAAAAGGAGAATAATCGTTAATTTTTTGCATTAGTTAAAATCCGTATATTAATATATTATTTAATTCATAAGATTGGATTTGGGGGAGTCGGGTGTCCGAGAGCGCTAAGGCACGCACTAACCGATACAGCATCATTGTCATCGATGACGATGTTCAAGCGGAAGGCCCAGTTTTGGCCCGAGAATTTTTAAGGAATTTAATGTTTTATTTTTTTGAAATGGTTATTATACTTTCTTTTACTTAAAAACACAGGTTATATTTAAAAAAAAACTAGGGGCCCACTGATTATGTATACCAAATTTGGTTGAGTTTGCTCAAATGGCCTAGATTTTTATTTTTTGACACTGCCCCCCCCCCCCCCTAATTTTGGCGCCAGAAAAAAAATATTTTCGTTATTATAGGTTCATTTTATAGTATATTCCATTTTCCTTGTTTTTTTAGTTTAAAAATTTTATAATTTTAAATTTTACCCCCTCCCCCATTCATTTTGGGTCGATATGCACCAAAATCTAATCATCTCTTAATCTCAATGGACCAAAACTACGTGTGAAATTTGGTCTTAATATTCCCACTAGTTTTTGAGCTAGTGCGTCCACAAAATTTGGTACGCACACTAACAGAATAACAACCAGACTAACAGACATTTTGACAAAACAGTTATTATCTCGAAAAATATAATTTTTTCGTAGTTCACTTATTAGGGCTTTTTTGTAGACCGAAATGTCATGGTTTCGTCCAATTTTTTTTTATCAAAATAGTTTCAGCCGTTTTTGAGATATTTCGAAAATAAGAAGCAAAAAAACACTTTTTTCATGCACGATTACAATACTTGACCATACCCGTATGGTAAAGTAAAAAATTGTCATATAGGGACGTTTCGAACATTTTTAAATAAAAAACTTTTAGGCTGATGATGAAACATTCGTAAATGTTCAAAACATCCCTATTTGACAATAAAAAAATTAATATATATAGGTATATATTTAAATAACCTGTCTTATGTTTTAAGAAAGATTAGTAACCATTTCATAAGAATAAAACATAATTCTTTAAAACAAATTATTTTTAATTATTTTTTATTTATATAACTACTTGTTTTATTTTGATTCAATCACCTGTTTCGTTTTTATTCGACCACTTTTTAACGCCTAGTGGTGGTAGGGAAAGTACTAGTGGCAAATTATTCACAGACTCGGGAGGCCTTCTTTGTGATGTTACGAATTTAAAACTTGTCCAATGAGACTCGGGTTTTTTATTAATTAATATACATATATAATAAATTATAATTAAGTATAAATTTGGTTATTCTTGCATTTGAAATCCTTATTTTTCGATTGTAAATGTGACTGTACAAGCGAAAATCATGATAGGCGTGACATCTTTTCGAATTATTTCGGATTAATAATTATGCAAATTCACCCATCATGGCAGAACGTTATCGGGGGAACAATCTCTATTCTCCCACAAGAATATAATAGATTTACTTCCCCGTTAGGTGGGAGTTAACGCCTTTCATTTTCCCCAATATTTATTTTCAGCAAAAGAAAATGATTTTTCCTTAAGTGAATTTGATTAATAAAGTTTATTTTAATAAAATCTTTTCAGGCATTTTCTAAATAAATCGATTCATACAAATAAATATATATTGATCATTCTTGCACCCGAAATCCTCATTTACTATTGTGCCTGTGACTGTATAGCGCCTCTGAATGTTAATTTTCAACAAAAAAGAAAAAATAAGCGTGAATAGATAATTATTTTAATTAAATAACCTATCAAAATTTTTTTCCGAAAGTTATTGAGAGCCATTTTCTAAGATAGATCGATATAGGGTGGGCCATTTAACTTTTGGAATTTGAATCGGCTATAAAAAAAAACTAATGAATATTTTTTCAAAATTATGAGTTTATTAGAAAGATTGGACATTTTCATTTATGAATGAAACACAAAATCATTATTCGATTTCCAAAAACAGTGCGCAAAAGATCGATTGTTACGTAGGCTGTGTGGCAAGTGGGAGCCAAATGTCACCCATGTCATCCTTTTCAATTTTTGGAAACAAAAATGTTGTGTTTCATTCTTAAATGAAAATGTCCAATCTTTCTAATAAACTCATAATTTTGAAAAAATATACATTAGTTTTTTTTTTTATAGCCGATTCAAATTCCAAATGTTAGATGGCCCACCCTATATATACAATTTTGCTCGTTTAATAAGATGAGAGAAATAAATTGATAAATATAATTTTCTCATATAAAATAATGCAACGTAGAGAGGAGATGTGTTAGCAATATTAGTTTTACGAGTACTTGTACGTGATTATTTCAATGTTGCTCTATCTCTAAGTGGTATTCTGACAAAGAAGTGCATCTTGGATATATATTTAACTTAAATTATATTTGCCAATCAAAAAAAAAGTTGAGATAGAGAGTGAGAGACAAGTAATAATTAATAATAATAGACTTTATGCTTGAAATTGCATGAAATGATTTCACATTTAAAACCTTTTAGAATGAGGTAAAAAAAAAACACGTCATACACAGACAGGCGCACACACACACACACACACACACACACGAGTGTTGTTTTGCAAATTATAACAATTAAACGAAGCGAGAATATTTGTTTATTGCGAAAATACTAGTTAAATATTGGGCACTACACCTGGATAGAATTATAGTCTTTTTTCTTTTTTTTTTTAAATTGTTCATTATACGGTAAAGTACAATCGAAATGAATCTATCAAGAATTTATTTTTAAAGGATTTATTCTTTTTTACTGTGAGTAGCAGAATCAGTGGCGTAACATTAGGGTGGCATGTCGGGGAAAATGCCACGGGCCTCCGGCCTCATGGGGCACCGGCCTGAGAGGGCCGCGAGTACAGAAGGATCCTAACATTTATTATTACAAAATTTGTATCTCGTTTCTTAAAAAAATTCTCAGTTTTCGATCCTCTTTTAGACACGAAATAGAATAATTTTTAAGAAAAAAATAAAAACCGACTTCAAAAAATTAAATGCAACAAATAAAATACACTAAAAGGTATAAAATAATTATTATCTTATTTAGTTACAACTAAACGACGAAATATTAACATGAAATTACTTTTGAAGTCGGTACCAAACAAACTATACCTATAAGCGAGCGTACCCGCCAAACGTACTAATAAGATCAGTCGAGTCCGATTCATAAAAGGTACTATATGTTTGGCACCAACTTCAAAAAGTAATTTCATGCTAATATTTCGTCGTTTAGTTGTAACTAAATAAGATAATAATTATTTTATACCTTTTAGTGTATTTTATTTGTTGCATTTAATTTTTTGAAGTCGGTTTTTATTTTTTCTTAAAAATTATTTTTATTTTTCTCTTTTTAGTGATGTTATTAATAGTGATAATATCATCAGAACTTGACCAAATTAATATGACACCATCCCTAAGACACCCCTTTCGGATAAAAAAAGAACCATCGAAATCGGTTCATAAACAAAGAGGTTAGGTCTAAACAAACCTAATAAAAAAGGTCTAATACCTATAAAAAAATGGGACCAATCGGAAGCTAGACTGGACCCAATGCAAAAAAAAATTTCAAAATCGGTTGACAATTGGCGGAGATATAAGGTAACATAGGCACAAAAAAAAAAAAATAAAAAAAAATATTCAGTCGAATAGAGAACCTCCTCCTTTTTTGAAGTCGGTTAAAAAGTCACCTTCTTTAAGAGAATTTGCTGGCTGATTTATTAATCATCAAGAATGATTTTCTGTCTTGAAGCTTTCCTGAAGTGTGCACTGAATTTCTATTAATTGTAACCATTCCTCTGACTAAGGCTAATTCCGAGCGATCATTTTCTAAATTAAAATTTATAAAAACTTATTTAAAAAATTCTATGGGACAAGAAAGGTTACGCAACTTAGCTATTCTATCCATCGAACATTACATGGCCCGAAATTTGAACTTTGATGTTGTCATTAACACGTTTGCTGAACAGAAAGCCCGAAAAAAGGAATTTTAATAATTATAAAATGTTGATGAAAAATAAAATTGTTATTTCAATCCAATACGCTCTTTAAATTAAAAGTTACTAGATAATCAATGAAAAAAGAACACAATATATAAAAATTCTGCTACTCTCGGCAAAAACTTTCAATTTAACAATAATTATAGGTAATAGCGTTTGGTCGTAGTTTACGTAATGATTTATTAAACTACAACGTTAGTTTAGCTTTTTTACATTTTAGGAGGACCCCAAAGTTATACTTACGCCATTGAGCAGAATTATTTATTTTTAAGAGAAAATCAATGAGATTGTCCTCTACTTGATGCAAATAAACATAAACTTATATATAATTATATAATATAAATGAATACAAATCGTTTATTATAAAAAATAAAAAAAATAATCTTCAAATGGTTATTAGAATAGCAAACGTTTAGGGAGAATTTCTCCCTTTACTAATGGAATTTTTTTAAAAATCCGTAAGTATAAAAAAGAAAACAAAGCTAATAAATAACCTGGGAAAAATTTGATTTTTCTAATCCCAAAATTTTAGATAAAGAGCAAAATTAAGAAAAACAATTAATTTTAGCAATGATCGAAATTTTAAATCAAAAAAAAATAACAAAATGTTTTTCTAATATATTTATCAACAAATTTTGAAGAAAAATAATAGAATAAAGTGGTAGTCGTTTTTTACTTTATCCAATGCGAAGCATGGGAGAAAGTATTGGAATCGCTCTCGCGGCAAGCGCGACTTCAAAGGGTCCTCAGGTAAAGACTACGGAACCCATGGACTCAATTAAGGTCACAAATTGAAGTATTCAATGAGATTGAATTTTAGCACGTGACGGTTTTGCCAAAAATTACCTGGGATCTCGCCGAGAGGCCAAAAAGTGCCATTTTTTTTTGGAAGTGCATGCGGATGGATGGATGTATATGTGTTATCGTTTTTTTCGTCCACGAATTTTTCCACACCGTTACACCGAATGAATTGAAATTGAAAACCTACCAGTATTTTAACAAAATGAAGCGCTGATTAGTTTTTGGTTCACATCGGTCCACAAACATTAGTACTTTATTTCAGTACTTTTTTAGTTTTTTCTAAATATCTTGAAAATGACTTAACCAATTTTGATGAAATTTAATATCCTAATTAAGTACCTTTGGACCCACAAAAAAGGTTAAATAAAGTTTTTAGTAAAATTATATTTTAAAGTACTTTACTCTAGAACATATTAATATTTCAAATGAATTTGGATAAAGTTTAGCAACGATCCGTTGCAGTTTATTTTTTTTTTTGGTGTACCTATGTATTTTTAAAATTTCATTTTTCTTTGCTGAACTGATTATTATATTTTAGGCTCAGAACTTTGGGTTTAAAAATGCACAAATTTAATTATTATCAAATGGAGAGCTATCTAACAGTTGTAGCTATTAAGAAACAATACAAAACAGAAAATCATTAGAAAGTTCGTTCTAGTGTCAAAATGTTTGAATTTTCTAAAATAAAGAATTGATTCGATTTTGGACGGCTTTTTATTTAGTGAATTTCATGTTGAAAATCAGAAAAACAATCAATTGAATTGTCTTTAAGAAGAGTTCTTAAATTGTTGTAGCTAATGAGCTTAAATTTGACACTTAATTTTGATATATATACTAATACGTCTTTGTACCAAGTTTCAATTTTCTAAATGGAACCGCGTTTGCTAATAATTAAATGTTTAGAAAATGGATCAAGTTTTGAAAAATTGTATTTCTCTATATAGAGGACTTTCGAAAATAAGAAATGAAAATATCTTATTATATTAAACGAGCAATTCTTATATATATATATCGGTTTCTCGAAAACGGCTTTAACTATTTCGCTAAAAATTGGTGTACTTATCAAGTCTCATGAGTTATTAGTCGTGTATAAATTTTAATCCGATTCAAATAAACGAAGTGGCTGTAAATTAGTCATGTCGCAAAATAAATATTTTAATCGTTCATATCTCGTCATATTCGCTAAGTCACAGAGTCTTGAAATTTGAACCTTAAGCTATCTAGAAGCTACAAGAAGTATAACAAAATTTTGGCTAAAATAGAAGTACCGGAAGTTCATGTTTACGTACATAAGAATGTACCCCCCTGCAACCATAAATCTCAGAGCTACGAAATTCGAAACTTAAGCCCGATTTAGGCTAGAAGGGATACAGCAAGCTTTTGGTTGAAATCGGAACAACGTAAGTGGACATTTACATGAAAGATTTTTCGTTGTTTTTTTATTTTCTCATTTTTTTTTTAAATTGGTGTAGGCACTTATCAAGTGTCATCAGTTATTAGTCGTGTATAGATTTTAATCCGATTGAAATAAAGGAACAGGGTGTAAATTAGGAGTGTGGTAAAATAAATATTTGAATCATTCATATATAGTCTTCGCTAAGTCGCAGAGCCTTGAAATTTGAAACTTAAGCTATTTAGAGGAAAAAAGTTACCGAGCATAGCTCGGTGCTCCAGGCACTTTATATATTAGGCGGTAGAGATAGATTTTAAATTATTCTTTATAAATAAAATCCTGTTTTTTAGGCATTTTCATCACCGTCAATATATAAAATAACAACACTTTTCAGATTTTTAAGGAAAATAAAATAAAAACTTGTTTTATTATAATTATTTTTAATTTCAGATAAAAAAAATATATTCTGGATAATATATAAATATAGATATATTTAGAATAAATATTAGTATTTAAATAAATTAATAAAAATGTGATAACGTTTTCCAGAATTGAACTTTGAGAAATTTTCCCTGATCTATCTCTACGAATTAATTGTTAAATGTTTGCCCTTGAAATAAATGTATATTTAGGTAGGTATATATTAACATGTTTATATATACCATATACTACATTTACAAAAATGTTCAAGCTGTATTCTGAACTTTCAATAAATATTTTAAGTAGATACAATTATACCTACTTGTCTAATTATCTGATTAGATCGGTTATATTTTTTTATAGGTAAATTTTATTCTATAGCTCAATCGCATCAATCATCTAATATTCTAGGAATAACAAAATTATAAAAAAAAGAAAAAAATTCTACGTCGAAATTATCTTCCCCAGAAAGTGAAAATTCAATTAAGTGGACTGTATAACATGTACCATAAATTAATATTCGATTAAATAACAATACAAAGTTTTCGTTATGTCTTTGTATTATTAACCCAACAATTGTCAAATATAATATATATTGTTTCATTTAATTATTATCAGTATAAATTTTTATCATTTTACTTGGTGAGGTCCGAGGGTGGCCTATCCAAACCAAAACTGACTTCAAAATGTTTTCTTCTTAAAAAAACGCGAAAATTATTAAAAATTAATAAGTTGTAGGGAAATAAGGACAATAGCTTATGCAAATATTTTTTTTTCTGCCAACGTTTCGTCAACTTTGTTGACTTCCTCAGGGCTCACCCAAATTAACTTCTTTGCATATTTGTCATTTTATAAATATTCATTCTTAGCAAACATATATAGGCCAGTCATCGAACAGATTGAAAATATTTTCCTATTTAAATCTAGTTAAATAAGCTATTCTCCTTATTTCCCTACAACTACTTATTAATTTAATCGATGGACATAAATAATCAAAATTATTACAAATTTGAAACTTTACTATTGGTCAATGTTTCTTCCATCATTTTTATGAAATTATGTTATTTAAACACAAAAAGTGAAGTGATGTCAGGTTGAATATAAAAGCTTTATTTTAGTACTAGTTGGTTAGTTCAAGTATTTATTATTATATTAAAATAAAAATTTGTCAAGAAGTGAATTTGCATTTAAAAAAATGCCAAGAAAAAATTTAAAATTATTCATCATGACTTGGTATTATAACAAATTAGTTTAATTTTATCATTACGAGCTAAACAACTAAACTGAACAATATTTTGTGAAATATACTAAAAAAATTAATTATAATCAAAAAGAAAGAGAAAACATATGAAAGAGAAACATCCGTTTCAATTCTTTATCAAGTGATCGCATTATTAACCCCAGCAATCAAAAAATGTACGGTCCACCATAAAGAACTTCCAAAATAAGTATAGGCAAATAGGCTAAAGTCAAGTTCCCTATGTATTTTTTTAAATTCTAAATTCAAGTTCTTATAAAACTTATCAAGTTTTATCATATAATATAGAAATATGTTTTAAATTCAGTTAACGGAGGAAGGCCTAAAATTGTAAAGTAGAAAGAAAATCTATCAAATGCTAACTAATCAAAGTGTTTTATATCAATTTTTGATCGATTTACTAGAATATGTGTAGGTATTATTCAACGAATAATTTCTAATACAACTATTGTCAATCACACAATGGATTTTTAACAACTTAAAAGAAATGTCGTAATTCATACTATATATATTTGTCTAGATTAATTTGTAACAACGCTTAGAGAAATTTCTCTAAAAAAACTACCGTCTTGCCTAGAATCGAACCGACGAACTCTTGAACTAAGGGCATTAGCTCTAGCCATTACACCATTGAAACATTAATAATTATATCTTGATTTCTGTTACTAAAACTATATATTTTTGATTTAGACTGTGTCGAGATAATATTGTATTCATTTGAACTCGAATGAAAATGAAAAAACACCAATAGATTTTAAATTAAGAAACATTAAATATATATTAATTAACGAGGCAAATTTGAAATATAATTGTCAGCTCGGATTTTAAACTGATGGCTCCAATCGATTTTCATTAACCAGGCAAATTTGAAATATAATTGTAATTTTGAAATGAAAGACTCCAATTCATTTTAAATTAAGAAACATTAAATATATTCATAATTATTCCTCCCCCCCCCCCCCCGCCACTCAAAAATTAAAGAGGCGAAACTTTTAAGAGACGATGTATTTTCGGTAGTTTACGGGTACGCATTTGGAGTGTGGTTTTTTAAGAGGAATAAAAATTTTGGACCGAGACGCTGCCCGCCAGGGTACCAGCCCGGAGGGCCGAGCTTCGAGGGCGTGCCAAAGGCACGCACGAAAAGCTCGTTTGTAAATAACAAGAAGCACTTTTTTAAAGTTTTTGAGTAAAATTTTAAGCGTTGTAAACTTCGAATTAAATAAATGGTCAGATGAATGATGGGTAAGGATAAGGAATTACCAAATTTCGAAAAGTTTCTAGAAAAACCCTTTACAAGTGGGTCGTAAACAATAAATCTTTTATATTTCTACGCTTTGCTTGAAAAAAAAATAAGTTTCGTGATTTGTCAGCAAATAGTTTAAGATAGAAAACTGAAACTTGGTATAAAAACGTTGCTAATTAATCCAAACTAGTGTGATAAATATTTACTAGTTAGGTATAAACGTTCAAGAGTTTCTTATATAATACAATTCGATTTTTTTTCTGATTTTCTGAATTTTTGAAAAATAATTTCAGAAGCTAGCAAATCCAAACCAATTATAAATGTTTTGTATTTTTACGATTTGCTGGGGGGGGGGGGGGATTTAGACTCACATTACGCTCTCTGTAAATTTTTTAGATTTGTCAGCGAACAGATTATGCAAGGAAACTGAAACTTGATATAAATTTGTAGGTTATTAATCTGAACTAGTATGGCAAATTTCAATTTATTAGATACAACTAAAGAGCTTCCTATATATCTAATTGATTTTTGTCTGATTTTCTGCATTTTTAAAAAATAAATTCCGAAACTAAGAAGTCCAAAATCTTTTCAGTTCTTTGTTATGACAATATAAAAATGTTGATACTAGAACAAACTTTATACGAGCTTCAATTGTCATGTATATCGAAATCGATAGTAAAATAGAAAAAGTATGCTTAAATATGATTTTTCTTCCCATTTCAGACATTTCTAGACACACAATTTCATTTGTTCGATTAAAAATAAAAATTTTGAGAAATATGTAAAAAAAGTTTAAATTATTGCAAACTATCATCGTCCTTATAATGATAATGATACTTAATTATGCAAATTATCGAGAAAAATGAATGTTTAATGAAAACGCTAGTCACGTCAGGATATTGTGTTATCTATTCCCACGCTGAGAGAGTTACAGACTCAGCATTTATCTAGTATATAAGGACGGATGTCCAGTGGGAACATTAAGGCTTGTCTTAGGCTCGTTTTGATCACATTCGACTTGAGACCTCCAATCTCCAAGTATAACCTGTTGTATTTTAAATTCTACTTAATAAAACCAATTTATTCAAAATTCATATCGTTTTTTTTTGAAAACTACGATACCGAAGAATAAAATTGGCGGCAGTCGGTAGGACAAAACCCAAAAACCCCGGATTTCGGTAGGCCAAAACCTAAAATTTCGAAAGCCACTTTGGGAATCGCCCGACGTCCGTGTCGCAGTGCCAACGGACGGTCAGCTCTTAAGCTGTTTACTAGCGAAAAACCTATCATCGCCTTGCCACGACAACCCGTTGACAACCGTCAGCCAATCGCCAACCAATTCGGAGCGATAGGAAGCCACCAGCCTTAACGAGGAGTGGACTTCGAGCTGCGGGACATCACACAAATACTGAGGAAGATACAGCCGAAACTTCCCAAGGGCGCAGTCAGCATCGTCAGCGGAGAATACAACACAAAGGTTAGAAACGAACAGACATCCTTCCGGTCAACCGTACTGTTACACGGCCCATAAATTGAACGTTAAAACTAAATAAATAAATAAAATAATAAAATAATTGTGAAAGTTAAATAATAATACAAATAAATGTTAAATAAAGAAATAAATAAAGGTTAATGCATGAAAAGTGAATAAATAATTGTTAAATAAATAAATAAATAAATAAAGGTTAATGCATGAAAAGTGAATAAATAATTGTTGAAATAAATAAAAAATTAATATTATAAATAAAATAATACTAATATAAAATAATAGTAATTGCTTTAGAAAGATTTAACAGATTTAAATAAATAATAAATAATTATAAAAAGAATAAACAATGGCTACATTATCCCATTCCGAACTTTTAAAATTGATTCCTAAATATAACGGTTCCCCTGAATTATTGGAGGAATTTATTGAAAATACTGAGGCGATAGTAAGAAATTTTAGTGAAGTCCCTATTGATCAACAAAATTTAATTTTATTACATATCAAGAATCAAATAATAGGAGAAGCTAGACATAAAATATTAGGCCATCATGTCAGAAATTGGGATGAATTAGTAATCTTATTAAGAAACTTATTCAAATCGCCAAAGAATGAAAATACAATTAAAGTAGAATTATTTTCCCTAACGAATAAAAATCTAGGTATTGAGAAAAATTATGTAGAAATAAACAAATTAATGACCCAGTATAATTCCCGAATAAACGCTAGAAATATTGAAACAGATATTAAAACCGAATTAATTAAAGAATTTTCTAAAGATGCCACACAAATTTTTATAAAAACATTAAAGGAACCCACAGCAAGCCAGGTTTTAGCACAAAATCTAGGTTCAGTATACGAGGTTTATGAGTACATTCTCAATAGAACGAATGCACTAACAGTTGAGGGCAAACCAAAAATAAATAATAATAATTATAATAATACAAATTACAGAAATTTTCAACCTAGGAATTTTCAACCTAGACAGAATTTTCAACCCAGACCCCATTTCCAAAATTATCAAAATGGTTATCAAAACTCTAATAATTATAGAAATCATAATAATTACAGGCCCCCACGTCCACAATATTTTAATCAAACCCCAATGTCCACACAGACAATTCAGAATCAATCAGGTCAGGAAAGAAGAGAAAATCATTTTTTAGGAAGAGGCCCCCGAGAGAACGAACTCACATAACACCCCAAATTAATTATAATAATTTCGAATATAGGGACAGTATAAATGAAAAATCATCGTTACCATATTTAGAGTGGATGAATTTAAAAGTTTTAATAGATACAGGATCTACTGTAAACTTAATAAAACCAGAGATAGCTAATTTATATACAAAGTTTAAAGAGGATAATTTTATAAAATCTATTAATGGGTCCAGGAAAATAACAGAATACACATATGTAAAATTTTTAGGAAAGGAATATATAAAAACATTAATAATTGATTTTCATAAGGACTTCGATATTTTAATAGGGTTAGACGCAATCAAAAAATTAGAATTTGCGTGGAATTTTAAGGATGACGAAATTACATACGAGAGTAAGAAATATAAAGTCAAATATCATATTAACGAGTTAGATAAGAAATTTTCCCACAAAAGTGATGATACGAGCAGTGATTCACTTAGTAGCCTAGACAAAGAGGAAATAGTAGACGATATTGTAACAGAGCCCACAGATGTTAAAAAGAAATATGAACCCTTAGATAGAGGCGAGGATAGCGAAAATAAAGATAACAAACCATGGGAAAAATTAAAGAGTAAGATTAATAAAGTCAATGAACCTAACGAAATAAATAAACGCGAAACTCCGAATAAAAATAATCAAATAAATATAGATAACTTAAAGAATGTTAGCCAATTAATGAGGACAAGAAGTCAAAGATTAAGTGATAGTAAACAGATTCAGAAACCATACAAGGAATTAAAGGTTAAAGATAGGAAAATAATTAAAGACACCCCAAAGATAGATGATTTATGTCAACCAAAAATTAGGATAAAAGATGGCAGAAATACACAAGGACAAACGGCAATTAATAATCAATCAATAAATAATTTAAAGTCGGATTTAAAATATGAAATAAATATGAACGAAAAATATTGTACAATGGAAATAGATAAACTAGTAAATAACCTATTAAATAGATATAACCATTTAATATATTCAGAGGATATGCCACTAACACACACACACGTAATTAAACATAAAATTAGAACTACCCACGAGAATCCAACCTACACAAAGAATTATAAATACCCCGTAATTTACCAAGGAGAAGTAAAAAGGCAAATAAGAGAAATGTTAAAAAATAATATTATTAGAGCTAGTACGAGTCCATATAATTCCCCAATTTGGGTTGTACCTAAGAAAAATGGAAAAGTTAGGATAGTTTTAGATTTGAGAAAATTAAATGAATGCACTATCGACGATAAATACCCCATACCGAACATAAACGATATATTAACAAAATTTGTAAATCAAAAATATTTTACAACCCTTGACCTTGCATCAGGCTATCACCAGGTACAAATGGACGAAGAATCAATAGAAAAGACAGCATTCACTATAGAAAACGGACATTATGAATTTCTTAGAATGCCCTTCGGATTGAAAAATGCCCCCGCGACATTTCAAAGATTAATGAATAATATATTAGAAGAGTTAATTGAAGAAAATATTTGTTTAGTATATTTAGACGACATTATTATAATGGGTCAGACTCTAGAGGAACATATGAAAAATATTGAGAAGGTTTTTAAAGCATTAGAAAAATATAACCTAAAAATATCAAATACAAAATGTGAATTTGTTAAGAAAGAAATAGAATTTTTAGGACACTTAGTAACAGACGAAGGAATTAAACCCCTAGCTAAAAAGGTAGAGGTAATAAATAATTATCCTATCCCTAAAACGCGAACAGAAATTAAACAATTCACGGGCGCGATAGGCTTTTACCGCAAATTTATACCCGGATTCTCGCAAATAGTTAAACCATTGAATAATTATTTAAAAAAAGGAGCGATCATAGATATTAAAAATAAAGATTATATTAAGGCTTTTGAAGAATGCAAAAGATTAATTAGCAATCCCCCGATATTAATTTACCCAGATTTAAATAAGCCATTAGAATTAACCACAGACGCATCAAATTTTGCATTAGGAGCAGTGTTAAGCCAAAACCAAAGACCCATATCTTATATTTCGAGAACTCTAACAAAAGCAGAACAAAACTATACTACTACCGAACGCGAGCTACTTTCGGTACTTTGGAGTTGCTATTATCATCATAATTATCTATATGGAAGAAAATTTATAATTTATACAGATCACAAACCCCTTGAGTGGTTATTTAATTTAAAAGATGCAAATTCAAGATTAATGCGTTGGAGAATTAAGTTACAAAATTACGATTACGATATAAAATATATAAAGGGAAAATCAAATGTAGTGGCGGATGCCTTAAGCAGGATAGCACCCGAACACGAAATACATATAAAAGAAAATCGATAAAATATTAAATAATGATTTAGAATCTATTTTAGCTAGAGGAAGTCAATTAATATAAAAAAAATTAGAAATAATAAAATAACTTCAAGTCGATAGATTAAAAGACCACGTTTATTTCAGAGAGAGAGAACAAATAATATTACTGACCCAGTTGATAACGCGATGAGGTAATGAAATCTAAGATTTAAGTCAAGGATAATCAAAGCGAGAGATACAAAGCGTAAGAATATATTTAATGATAGCTACTATAGGTTAATCAAGTATGAATAATTTAATTAGTTAGCAATATAGCAATTTAAAATATATAATAAATAATAATTGTCTAGAAGTAAACAATTTAAGGAAATAGAAAGATAAACAGTTATTTTATAGGTATAAATGAAAAGATTTTTGGGATACCAAGGATGAATTTTAATAGAGATTTGAAAAAACCTAATTGATAATTATAAAATAAAAATAAAATAGTAATCAAATTCGAGAATTTTGGGAAGCCACACAGTTCGTGAAACCCATTTGTGAAATTGAGAATGAACTCGTAGACGTAATTTTAAAAATACCCGAAATGTAAACAATGTAAACATGAACGCATCAGTGATTCAATTCATTCCTTTACCAATATTTTATAATAAACAAAGTTACATAATTAACGAAACAAAACAGGACCTATTAAAAATAAATAACGAATTAAGTACCGCCAGAAATTGTTTATTCTCTAATGAAATTTATTATTGCAAAATATCAAACTTTAAAATAAGTCCATGCATTTACAGACTTATCAAAGAAAATAAGATTGAATATTGTAGATTATATAAATTAAAATTTTACCCTGGAATAAGTATAATTCCTGATACAAATAATATAATCATCTTTATAAGAAATAATGAAACAACCTTACTAGAATGTAAAAACTTATCAAAATATTTGTATAATGGCGTGTATCTAGTGAAAAATAATGATTGTACAATAAATAGTAACAAAATAATTACCTATGAAAAAAATTCAGAAATTTAGTGATTTACCTGTGCCTAAAATAATTATAAAGCCAGAATTAATAGACAATAAAAGTGAAGTGTCAGTGATTAATTTTAATGATTTGAAAATAAAGCAAATAGACGAAGTAGACTTGAATTTATGGCCTAGCCATCAAAATCAATATATAATAGTAATAATCATAATCATAATAATATTGTTAATTATATTGTACGTATTAAATAAATATAAAATAAAAATTGTTGATATAATTAAATGTAATAAATTAAGAAATAATATGGATTGTAATGATATAAATAATGATTGTTCAAATGATTGTAATATAAATAATATGAATTCAAATGATTGTAATCCAAATAACAATGTAAACTCGATATTTTAAATTGTGAAGAAATTTCATATAAACATAATGAAATTTCTCCCCGGAGGAAGGAGGAGTCACGTCAGGATATTGTGTTATCTATTCCCACGCTGAGAGAGTTACAGACTCAGCATTTATCTAGTATATAAAGACGGATGTCCAGTGGGAACATTAAGGCTTGTCTTAGGCTCGTTTTGATCACATTCGACTTGAGACCTCCAATCTCCAAGTATAACCTGTTGTATTTTAAATTCTACTTAATAAAACCAATTTATTCAAAATTCATATCGTTTTTTTTTGAAAACTACGATACCGAAGAATAAAATTCGCTTTTTCGTTAATTTAGTCAAGTTTCGTTCTTTAATTTTGAACTTATTTAGGCTCGTATCAATTTCATATCTAGTGAATAAATAGGTAAAATTGTCTTACAAGAAACTAACAATCTTTTATATATATAGAAAAAAACAAAAAACTGGCTAATTCATGTGAGTCTGAAAAAATCTGAAAGGAAGAAACATCGCTCTATCAATTAAAAAGCGTTTTCATTAAGCATTCTTCTTCTTAACGATTCCCTTCAATGTTAATGAATAGAGCCTCTTTCCGGGTAAGTTTATCAATTTTCTAAATACACAATTTTCCGAGATAATTTCTTGATTTTGTTTATATTGCAGTTTTATTAAGTAATACAACTTATACAGAACCAAGTGGATGACAGCTTTAAAGTTATACAAAAATTGTATTCTAAATATGGTCTTCTGATTAAAAATTAAAAGAAATATTATTTTTTAAAGTCGGTTATAAACAAAAATAAACTGATGTTACCATCCATATAACTTTACCATACACTTGTCCCCTCTCTTATATTTAATGTAGATTGAAAATTTAATTATATAAGAGAGCTCCTCCCCCATCTTTGGTCCATTAGCGCATTATCAACCATATTTTCTTTTAAATATAAGACACTAAATATCATCTTTCTTCGGTTTTTATTTTAAATTAATTTTGAACCCCCTCTCTTTTGGGTCATTATCAATTTCATAAGATAGTATACGCGAAATTTGATACAATCGGTCAAATAGTCTAGGACTTAAAGTAAAGAAATTTTTTTTTTGAACTTTTTAAAAAAATTTTAAATATAAAATACTAGGTAGGTTGCACATAAATAAAAGTGTCCTTTGTGAACTCCTCAAGATTGGCTTATACCCCGAAATATATAAACAAGCATCTGATCTTTTATTTATGTGAAACCTACCTAGTATTTTATAATTAAAATTTTTTTAAAAAGTTCTAAAAAAATTTCTTTACTTTATTTAATATGTTTCACCAAGAACCTACACCATTCTCCCTTAACAAAAAAGTCTAGGACTTATATTGAACACCACCCATTTTGGCCATTGAAAGAAATAATGGCTCTCTTTTTTTATTATAAAATTCATTTAGAGTAAATTTAATTTTTCTTGGTTTGAAAATTCCATATTTTTAATTTTTTAAGAACCCTCGCTGCCTTAATTTTAGATTCGTCTTTAAGAAAAATCTAATCAGCTCTTAATCTCAATACAAAAAAAAAATACATTATATGAAATTTCGTTTTGATACTCACGCTAATTTTTAAGCTAGAGCATAAGCAAATTTGATAACGTACCTACTCACAGACATTTTGACAAAATAATTAATATCTGGTAAAATATAGTAATTGTTTTCGATGTTCACTCTATAAGGGTTTGTCGTAGATCAAAACGCTTGGGTTTGGGTCAATTTTTTTTAACAAAATAGTGTGATTCGTTTTGAGATATTTCGAAAAAAACGCTTTTTTTCATGCACTATACCGAGGGATGGGTGAACCGCGATTGGAATTAGGTGTACATGTCTTTGGAATTTTCCCCTTCATCTATTGTCTTTTACTTGAAAATGAAAGTGGAAGTACACGATATTCGGTCGCGGTTCACCCCTCGACTATTAAAATTTACTTGACGATATCCTGTATGGTAAAGTAAAAAATGGAACATTAAGACTGTAAGAGGAATATAAATCATATGATATGTGTTAATTTTGTTGGAATGGAATGAGTTTTTGAATGGGTTGCATTGTATCCGGCGGATGGATAATTCCGACTTTCGGGTGGCAAATTGTAAAAGAAAAGCAGAAGAAGCAGTACCTGCGACAAAGCAGAACTCCAGAGTGGCTAGTTGTTGTTGGTCAGCCGCCGCCAACGTCCATGGCGACGCCCCGATCAAGTTGCCTAGATGCGACCCCGTAGTTTGGCTGCTGGCGGACTCAGAGGGCGGCTCCACCGACAAGCAGAACAACATCCGGATGGATAAAACCACCAGCACTAAACAACGACACCACCATCGCACTATCCACTGACTGACCTGACAATTCACAACAATTCACCAGAACAATTCAGAGATTTAATCACACCGATTGGAAAAACACCAGCAAGCTCACAAAGTAACAGAATTGGCAATTAGGCTGCTTGGGCATAAACGAAGGGGGTGCACCGACGGGGGTGGCTGATCGACTGAACGCAAACGGCGGGATTGCCGCCGCGTTCGGCTCCTCTCGGCAAACTCCGGCCCCGGAGGGGCGTGGCCTGGACACGATCATGGAGCACAGTGGTTCACTCCCACCCACATGAGGGGTCCACCAAACGAGGGGCGGGAGGGGGAAGCGCCACCACCCCTCGAGCAAAAAATAAATACAGGAACGAATGTTCCGCACAGGAGACATGCAAAACAAAAACAACAAACCTGCCTGGGCCAATGCTCGCCAGATTTTTATTTACATTCATACCTGACATTCAACATACACAGCGAACACAGCATAATATGGCTGTGTATGTCATACTTCACTATGTGTGTGATCAATGGCGGAGCCAGAAAATTTTAATGGGGGGGGGGGGGGGGTCAATCCACAAAGCAAAATATTTAGTGGGAATTTGGTTTTATTCAAACAAATAGTCCAGCTAAATTGGGTTTTTACCCGGAAAGTTTTGGGGTAGTTGTAATTTCCTTTATGTTTTTGGGCGTGCTCACGTTTGCTAACAAAATTTCCTGACGGAACATTGTCAAAAATGAAAAAAAAAAAAGATAAAAATTCTCATTTCTTGGCGGTTTTTTGCTTATAACTCGAAAACTATCTTAACTTTTCGTAAATAACCTTCCTATTCAAAATGAAATTTCATAAAATTTCCTACAGATTTCATCATTTAGAAGTTTTGAAAAACTGCAATATTTTGCAAAAAAATCGCAATTTTTCCTTCATAAAATAAAAACCACTCATCCTAGAAACTTGATTTCTTTCTCATTTATATAAATATCCAGCATTTTCCAGGACACTTTTGAAGATTCGGATCATATTCTGTCATGGAAATGCTAGATATCTATAAATCTAAGAGTTTTACCAAAAAAGTGGTACAAGTAAACGTTCAAGTCAACAAAACTTTATAGAGAATGAGATAGGAATCAAGTTTCTAGGATGAGTGGTTTTCATTTTATTAAAGAAAAACTGCAATTTTTTGCAATTCAACCTCATTGCGGCACGGGTTACCATTATCCAATTAAGATGAAACTTTGTTTAAATTGTAGAAAATGTAATCAAGTTTAAAAACGTATAGAGTGGTCTTTGTCGAAAACGGGCTCTTTCATAGTCAAAATGGGAAAAAATCGAAAAAAGTTCGAGTTTTGGGAATATGCGGAAATAGAAAAAATAGGCCAATTTTCAACTAGCGCCTGAGTCCGAACGGTTTGCCGGAGAAAAAACCTAAATGATGAAATTTGTAAGAAATTTTATGAGCTTTCATTTTAAAAAGGAAGGTTATTTACGAAAAGTTGATAGTTTTCGAGTTATAAGCAAAAAACCGCCAAGACAATGAGAATTTTTACCTTTGACAATGTTCCGTCACGAAATTTTGTTAGCAAACCTCAGGTTCGGATTCAGCACACCAAAAAACATATAGGATTAAGAAATCAAAACTATACCTTTTAGACAATAATTTAACTGGAATAAAAAGATTAAAATTATTAAAATTAATTGACAATTTTAAATCAAAATTACAAAAAAATAAATATATCCCAGAATGATCAGCATGAACAAGAAAAATTTTAAATATAAAAACCCAGCCTCACTCCACCCATCAACCAGTCCTCTGCTGACTCATTAATAAATCAAAATACTTTGTATAATAATAAAACGTTAGCAAGATGCGAGGTAGGTTTGACAAAAAAGAAATAAAACAAAATTGAGTTTAGAATTCGATATATTTCGGGGGTGAGCCCATCATCAGGAGTCAGAGAAAACTGTTTTCTCTGACTCCTGATGATGGGCTCACCCCGAAATATATCGAATTCTAAACTCAATTTTGTTTTATTTCTTTTTTTGTCAAACTTACCTCTTGCTCAAGTTTTATTATTATATTAAAATGTTTCACCTAGAACCAACACCTAACTCCTTCAAAATACTTTGCCTTAAAAGCGCCGAGCGACTTCGCCCCCTTCACACTGGCTGGAAATTTATTCCAGAGCTTCGCGGATTAGATAGAGAATGACCTAGCATAGGATGATGTCCTATGTATGGGAATTTGATGGTCCAGACCATACGTCCGCAAAGCTCTGGAACTTAACAGAGTTTTTAAACAGAAATTTATTAAATAAGTATTAAGGGGTCTTGCTCTCAAACAGATTGAAAAAAAAAATTCCAAAATATAATCTCTCTCTTAGGAAGCCTTAACCAACCCAGTTGATATTAGTAGAAGAGTCTCATATTTAAAAGGAGATGCTATTAATTGCTAATGGGCCCAAAATGGGAGGGGGTTCTTTCGTAAATAATTATAAATTATTTTATTAAATACTAAATAATAGATATATAAAATTAAGGTTTTGTCTGTACATTGATCCAAATCACGCCAAATTTTGGTTGCACGCGTTTCAAGCAAAGTTATGAACGAAAACGTCCTCAACAAAATTCCTGTCTGTATGTCTGTCTGTTTCCGTGGTTTACTCGAAAAGTTGTTCACGATTCACGTAAAAACGGCTGAAGGGATTATTATGAAATTTCATATTTGGAACGGATGACTTCTAACTTACGTTTAGAGCTATATAACGTTTTGCTATTTTGACCCCAAAAGAGGGTTTGAGAGGGGGTGAGGGCGCACGAATGAAAGTTATCAAATAACTCCTAAACATTTAACCTACCGTAAATTTTATTATAAGCAAAGTTGTATGGATGTGATTTCGACAACTTTTGTTTAAAAAAAAATTCCTCAAAACCACCCAAAGGGGGGGTGGAAAATGTAAATGGTGGTGTGAGGGCGGGGGTGCTGGGTGGGTTTCGGGGTGGGAGTGGGGTGTAGGGGTTGGGTTCGTGGGTTGAGGGGTCCAGGGGGCTTGCCCCCTGGCTAGCAAGAGGGCCGCTGAATGTGGGCCTTGCACTAGTAATATATAAGAGAGGGGCCAGGTGTATAATAAAATTATGTGGATGGCCATGTCAGTTAATTTCTTCTCGTTTTTAGACATTTCTAAACATGAAAATGATGAGTGAGTGAATTTAATACGCTCGGCAGACTAAACTAGAGTCAAGATGAGAGCGAGGTCCTCTCACCCAGCTAACTCGGACCACCAGAATAGAAGCGAGACATAACAATTGAAAAAGAAGAGCAATTCACAATCTACTTACCATTAGCTGAAAAGGCGTATATGATTTTTCTCTGCTTTCTTGTTTTTAATAAGCATCCCATCAATCACGTAAACGATCGAGCAAAAGCCGGAAATAAGCCTACAATACATTTAATTACTGGCTTATTAGATTAACAATCCACTATTGTTTAAAAAAATCATAATTTAATAAGTAATCGATCAATTTAATTAAAATAAATATTATTTATGTGATGTAGATATTTATTTGACCAAAAAACATAAATGTGAAAAAGGAGCCAATTTCGTCAAAAACGGTTAAGATCTAAACGGGTACCAGGCTCCATAAAGCAGTTGCTTAAGAACATTTGTTACGTTCTTAGATATTGAATTTATACCTTGGCAAGTTATAATAGTTAATAAGTTACGTTTAATGTGATGATGATATTTAATACAAGCTTAAAATTTAGATTTGCTATTTGTTCTATTTAATACTATAAGCAATTTAGTTGGATATAAAACTTGCCAAGTTATAAATTCAATATCAAAGACCGTAAAAAAATTTCTTTTAAATCAATTGAAGAACGTTGTTCATCTCTATAGCTATGATTTAAGCAACTGCAATGGAAATTGGTACCCGTTTAGATCATGACCCTTTTGTCGCCGAAGCCATTTGTACCGAACTTGGCCCATTTTTTTGGTCAGATATCATTAATTTTTGAAAAGTTTTATCCTTTAATTTATCTAAATAATTACATTTAAACATTTATATTAATAATTATTAAATATTTCTCATAAAATATCTGTTAAAAAACCCGGTCGGTTTTTCATAAATTTCACCCCTTCATTTCGGGTCCCGGAGAAAGGAAAGTTTCTGTTTATCAATTTCATCCTTTATTAATGTGCCAGTATACCCAGTATGCCAAATTTCAGCATTCTAGTTTGATTGTATTTTCACTATATGTTAATTAAGCCTATAATAAAATTCACCCCTTCATTTTAGGTCCTGAAAAAGGGAAAGTTTCACTTTTTCGATTTTTTCTTTTAATTGAAGCCCAAACACTACCAGTATGCCAAATTTCAGCATTCTAGGATCAGTACTTTAGGTTTTTGATATGTCAGTGATTCAGTGTTAAAATTGGCACTTTTGCAGAGCTTAATAACTCAAGAACTATAATAGATTTATTCATGAAATTTGGGATTCTAGATGTTCCAGTGGGCCTTATTAGACATGCAAAATTTCAAGTGTGTAGGTCTCATAGTTTTTGAGTTATGGTCGAAAGTAGCTTGAAATGGTTCGTGTAAATATACACAGGGCCGGTGGCGTCACCAGTTTTTCCGAACTTGGCTGACACACTGCCCCATGTGTCTAGATTTAATCAATCAAAATAAAATATATGAATTCATTATTAATCGATACGCTTCAATTACGATATTATCTTCTTTATACCTTAATGCAATATTCATTATAATCATAAGTTACACATGAAAATTTTCAATCCCACAATTAATCAAAAATAATCATTCAAGGATTAATATTTAGATTCACGCAGACGTTACTTATTACGTCCACTCAACTTTTCCCATACCTGCATAAATATAAATTTTTATTGATTGTTTTATCTATAAATAAATAGAAATATTTTATAAAAAAAACATTTGAAAACGTTTATTTGAAATCCAAACATTTCGAGAGATATTCTCCCGTTATCAATGGAAATTTTAAGAAATTTAAAAAAATTGCCACTTTAAGAATATGAAGCAACACTAAACAAATAAATATTTTGAAAATAGATACTGAAATGGAGATTAAATTACCTTGAATAAAAATAAAAATTCGGGATTGTGCTTAAGGCACACACGACAAAAGTGTTAACTTATATGAGGCATTTATACTTAATTCTAATATTCTAAATCAAAAATCCAATGTAGAATGGTTATTCCTCAAGTATTAGATGAGAATAGATCACTATTTTTGAATTAAAGTCAACATGGACTGCAAATAGCAAGTGATATCTGATTAATAATAAAGGAATAAACATATTAATATTTCAAATGACTTTGGATAAAGTTTAGCAACGATCCGTTGCAGTTTATTTTATTTATTTTTAATTTTGACTTTTCAATCACAAAATTGTAGGATAAAGAGCGAAATTTAGAAAAAAAGATTGATAATAAAAAGGATTGAAATTTTAAATAACAAAATTCAATTAACAAAATTACTATTGAAATTCAAGAGAGATGGTCTTCTAATAGATCCGAAATGTTATGGATTATTTTTATCATGTGAGAAGGGTGTTTCACTCAGATCGGAAATTGAAAGAAAGTACTTTTTAAAATTCTTTAAATTTATTCATTTGATAGTTTTTAATATAGCTCATTTAAACTTGCTTAAGTAAGAGTGGATAGGCTTCTCTCTGTAAATTGCTAAAAATTTGGGAGAAGAGTTTATAAGTAAGCAAATGCGTTGTTTTCTTATCCGTTACCTTTGCTGAGACATAGAGGAATCGACATAAATTCAAAAATAGCAATTGATTCTCATCTATTACTTGAGGAATAACCATTCTATATTGGATTTTTGACGTTTCGGTTTTTATTGGTAACCATTGCTGAAGACATAGAGGAATCGACTTAAAATCAAAAATAGCGATTGATTCTCATCTAATACTTGAGGAATAACCATTCTATATTGGATTTTGACGTTTCGGTTATTATTAGTAACCATTGTTGAAGACATGGAGGAATCGACTTAAAATCAAAAATAGCGATCGATTCTCATCTACTTCTAGAGGAATAACTTTTTGCATTCCATTTTTGATGTTTTGACTATTAATGGCAACCATCTACTGAAACCGTGGAAGAATCGACTTAAAATCAAAAAGAGTAAATTCTTTTTGATTTTAAGTCGATTCTTCCACGGTTTCAGTAGAGGTTGCCATTAATAGTCAAAACATCAAAAATGGAATGTAATAAGGTTATACCTCTACAAGTAGATATGAATCGATCGTTATTTTTGATTTTAAGTCGATTCCTCCATGTCTTCAACAATGGTTACTTATAATAACCGAAACGTCAAAAATCCAATGTAGAATGGTTATTCCTCGACTATTAAATGAGAATAGAGCATTATTTTTGAATTAAAGTCAACATGGACTGCAAATAGCAAGTGATATCTGATTAATAATAAGTATTTGTAATGTAATATTTGTAATATTAGTGGATTTTAAAATTGAAAAAATCTAAATAATATAGATTTTTATTGACACACCCAACTGTGAATAATTGAAGGGCTCAGGGTCAACGGCAATTAACCCACAATTTTGTTTTCCGATAGAAAACTATACACTGTTGTTTTAGATTAATGATAATTGTGTGTATTTATCAGTGTAGTGTTAGACCAATGAAAATAAATTGTCAGGATCGTAATAATTTCAATTCTTATTTACTCGTTTTGTAGAAATTGTGTGTTGATCGACTTTTAATTAAGAAAAAACCAATTAAATTATAAGTTACCCGAAGATGAGACACTGATACATCGATTCGTCGACCCAAAATCCACTTAATCCATGAGTGTCATCGAAATCGTTTTCAAGAAACCGACTCTATATAAATACTAATATTTAATAGTATCAGCTATAAATAGAGAATCATGTAATATTTATTTTACTTTACCATACAGGTTATTGCTCAGGTTAACTCCACGTTCACACAACGCATTTCCCTAAATACGGATTCGTTAAGAAAACCCAATAAATTTCAAACTTTTACCACCTGTATTACGGACAAATCTCGACTTGGCCCCACAAATGTCTGCAAAATTCATAAATTAAATAATTTCTTTGAGTGACACATTTTCATTCTTTTATCTAATTCTTATAATTTAAATAAGCTGACGTGTTCTGATGTGGCCATCAACTTAACTTTACCATACAACCTGGTCCCTTACTTATATTTAATATTTAATAAAATTATTTATAATCATGTAGGGGAGGGGGGTTAGTTTTTTCATTTTTAGATTACTCTGGGCCCACTGATTATGTAAACAAAATTTGGTTAAGTTTGGTAAATGGCCAAGATTTTCATTTTTTCACCCTACACCCCTCCCTCTCCCATTTTGGGCGGTTAGTTTTTGCATTTTTAGATTTCTCTGGGGCCACTGATTATGTATACAAAATTTGGTTGAGTTTGCCCAAATGGCCTAGATTTTTAATTTTTAATCCCCCTCCACCCCCATTAATTTCGGGTCGATATACCGCAAAATCTAATCAGCCATGGACCAAAACTACGTGTGAAATTTGGTTTCGATTTTCTTTTTTTTTTTTAATGGAATCGAATGCAAGAAGGGGTGCACCAGTAAAGATGCAGCTCCTATGGATCTCGAAAGACCCTTGCATTACCGAAGAGAAGGGAAAGTTGATTAAGTGAGAGGGTGTAGACGTAGGTGTCTATGCACCCCGGTTTTGAAGGTTTGAAGATTATAGGTGCTGGGAAAGATGGAGGCTGGGAGAGAGTTCCAGTTCCTTGAAGTCATGGGGATATATGTATTGGCGAATGAAGTGGTCCGGCACTTTTCTAATTTGACCGCGAAAGAGTGTTGGGAGTCGGCAAAACGCGTGCTACGTGCAAAGCATGCTTTGGGGGGAATTATTGATTTTATCTCATCAGAGCACTTGCCGTGATAGTATCTATAGAAAAGGGAAAGGGTACACACACTAGTTTTTGTTCTAGCTCGTCCACAAAATTTGGTAACGCACAGACTAATAGAATAACAGACTAAGAGACATTTTGACAAAACAATTATTATCTCAAAAAATATAATTTTTTCGATGTTCACTTATAAGGCCTTTTTTGTAGAGCGAAATGCCATGGTTTCGCTCAATTCTTTTATTCAAAATAGTTTCAGATGTTTTTGAGATATTTCGAAAAAAAGAAGTAAAAAAAAAACATTTTTTTTCACGTGCGATTACAATACTTGACCATACCCTGTATGGTAAAGTAAAAATTATAGTTTAAAAAACTAAAAAACACGCTTTTGTCAGTAATGCACTAAAAAGTACAAAATAATCTAATAGACTTTTTTTTATGTCCAGAAACAAAATAAAAAAGTGTGGAGCGCAGAAGCGTGTACTTTTAATTAATTTCGACAAAGTGTCCCACGCTTTTTGACTTAGTTATTGGACTGTATTCAGATACCCACGATAACTTAAGAACGAAAAGCAGTAGAAAGTTCGTTCTTGTGTTAAAAGAATTATATTTCCAATGCGGAGAATTGATTAGATTTTTTGTGCTTTCTAGCTATAGAACTTATGGTTCAAAAATGCAGAAAACATCATTTTTTGAAATTTTAAGGAGGATTGTATTTATAATAAATCTATATTATTAATTAAATGTATTCTTGAATGATCGTTTATGTGGCTAGCTTCCTAGCTTGAGCTTGCTATAACAACAAAACGAATTTTCACTTTCCAATCGGATAATTGAATCGATGAAAAATAACAGATAAAATATTTTTAATTGAAAAACATGATGTTGAAGGTCAAACCTTCGAAACTATAGTTTCTAACAAATAAATCGTCTCCTTCGAGTGTAAACCTGTAAAATTCATATTTTATCATATTGAACATATTAATACCGTTCGAAAGAAAAAGAGATGCAGCATCGTCTAAGTAAAACTGCTACTTAAAATTACGATCGTAAGTTGTAGAAAAAATGTGAAAAATAGTTTCTTTCCTAAGCAACAATATTAAATTTTGTTTGTTTTTTGTCATGTCTGTAAAATATCCTTGGTGTGAGTTAGCAGGTTTGCGCCTCTAAGGCGACGATATTATATTTATACATATTTATATTCGTTATATATTTATGTGACTATCGAATAATTTATTTTTTCATCAAGCAGAGGCCAACCTCATTGAATTTTCTTTATGGCAATTTCAACATTTTAGAAATAATAATTAAATATAATTAATTATTAAACTTTTTTGACTTCGAGGCATAGCTCTCTATCAATATCGAATTCATTTTAAGAAATATGTATATAGTTGAAAAGTTTTTGTTTTGCCGAGAGTAGCAGAGTTGTTGATTCACAAAGAGAAACAAAGAGATTGTCTTCTGCTTGATGTTCTGCTTGATGCAAATAAACATATACACATATATATAAAGATGATATATCTGTATATATATATTATTTATTTGTTTGAGACTATAGTTTCGAAGACTTGGTCTTCATCATCAGTCTTTCTTCAATTATAAATGTTTTTCATGGAGTCAATATCATATGGATACTGAAAACTTGGTGTTCCTTCGTCACTGGAAGTTGCTAGCTTTCCAGTGACGAAGGAACACCAAGTTTTCAGTATCCATATGATATTGACTCCATGAAAAACATTTATAATTGAAGAAAGACTGATGATGAAGACCAAGTCTTCGAAACTATAGTCTCAAACAAATAAATAATATATATATACAGATATATCATCTTTATATATATGTGTATATGTTTATTTGCATCAAGCAGAAAGACAATCTCTTTGTTTCTCTTTGTAAATATGTATATGATCAGCTCATTTTTTACAGAGGGGAACTTTAACCAATCCCTCAATAATGAGAAAAATATTACGGAATAAATAAATAAAGAGAAATCAATGAGGTTGTTCTCTGCTATTTGCTAATAAACATACATATATAAATATGTAAAATTTATTTGTTTAATAGAGGACAACCTCATTGATTTCTCTTTATGAATCAACAACAACTCTTCTACTCTCAAAAAAACAAAATATTTTTAATTAAATTTTGCTACTCTTGGCCAGAAAATATTTTCAAATTAAATTCTTTTATACCGACCTATTGAATGGCATTGTAACCTGTGAGATAGAAGATTTTGGTCCCTTGAAATTTGGGTTGTTGTTGTTGTCGGTCAAACAACAAAAATATATAACTGGACCATCACTTTTTGAAAAGAATTACAAAGAATTTCCGTTAACGTAAAAAAGTAAAAATAAAGCAATTAGGCCATGGCGAGTGTCTCATGTTGAATGTGAAATCTTGATGAAACTTAATCCATTGTTTAGCTAGGTAGATAGATATTGGTATTATGTACCGATTTCTGAAATTGCGCGTCTGTTTTAAAGTTAATGGTTTTTTCGTTTCCAGTTAAAGCTGAGAGAGCGGTAGAGAGAGCATCGATTTGGGAGCGTTGACGTTGACCTTCGTGGCCGACCGAGTACCCTACCATGGATGGCTAGACAAATCGATACCCATTCGGGAACACCCCCCCCCCCTCCCCATCCACACCCCGAAACCGAAATATATATTATACATTTTCATTTCCGGAAGATTTACTCAAATAAATTAAATATTTCTCTCAACGCGCGCGCACCTGTAGGGTAGGCAATATTGCGTCTTACCAGCATATTGCGTTTGAGGAAATCGAAGGGACCGATTCGATTTTTTACTAAATACACCCACAAGCAGAAGAAGAACAACAACCCGGCACTCAATCATTTCCAGATTAGAGGATAATTTTATTTTTAAAAATTTTAATAAAATAAGCTGATGTGGCCAACCACTTGACTTTACCATACACCTGCCCCCTCTCTTATATTTAATATTTAATAAAATAATTATTAATTTGAAACCGTCCATAAATTACGTCACATATTAAGGGTGGAGGGGGCATCTTCGATTTGTGACAAAATTTGACAGGAAGACCCGGGGATCTTAAAATTGTGATATCACAAAATTAAAATTAAAATTTTTTTTAAATTTTGAAATATATTTTTTGGATTTCAGGCTATTGTTATTCCAACCTGAAAATGTTGGTGAAATAAATTTGTAAAATTGTAAAATTGTAAGCAATCAAAAAGGAAGGAGACAATAAAAGAGTGTCTTCTGCTAGAATTATAAATTTTTTATTTATTTATAACGAGACTATAGTTTCGAGGGCTTTGCCCTCTTCATCAGTCTATTACAATGGATTCACAGGAATTAATTTATGAATTTATTGTCTCCTTCAATATATAAAAATTCTGCTACTCTCGGCAAAAACTTTCAATTTAATCAATAAAGGTATAATAGTGATAGTGTGACGTCACAATACAGGGGGAAGCTCAATGAAAATGTGATACAGAGAGAGGGGGGTCTAAAAATTTTGAAATTCGTGTAACGTAATAATTTATGGACGGCCCCTTATTTACGGAAGAACCTCCCCCATTAGCAATTAATAATATCTCCTTCTAATTAAGAGACTTTTAGAAATATCATATTTCTTCGGTTGTTTGTTGAAAATATTTTATAGTGAGTCATTTTCATAAGGTCGTATCACACTATAGGGTGCATATGAGAAATTTCGTACAAATCGATCAAAGGGTCTAGGACTTATAGTAGCTTATTTATTACAGTAGTACATATAGTCTAGGGCTTATATTGTAGTTCTATTTTATTGAACCCCCCAATTTTGGTCCCGGAAAAAATAATGTCTCTCTTTTTTTATTATAAAACCGTTTTATAGTAAATTCCATTACTTTTGGTTTTTTTAGTTTGTAAATTTTATAATTTTAATTTTTTAACCCTCCCCTTAATTTTTTTGGTTCAATTCACCAAAATTACGTGTGCAATTTCATTTTGATATTCTGACTAGTTTTTGAGCTAGAGCGTATCCAAAATTTGGTAACATAGTAACTAACGTAGATGCACACTAAGAGACATTTTGACAAAATAATTAATATCTCGTAAAATATAATTTTTTCAATTTTCACTTATTAGGGCTTTTTTGTAGAGCAAAACGCCATGATTTCGGTCAATTTTTTTTATCAAAATAGTTTAAGCCGTTTTTGAGCTATTTCGAAAAAAACGAAGCAAAAAAACAAAATCAACACTTTTTTCATACCCGATTACCAAGTCAAAAAGCGTAGGGCACTTTGTCGAAATTAATTACAAGTACAATCTTCTGCGCCCTACACTTTTTACATTACCATATAGGGTATGGTCAAGTATTGTAATCGTGCATGAAATTTCGAAATATCTCAAAAACGGGTGAAACTATTTTGATTAAAAAAATTGAGCGAAACCATGGCATTTCGGTCTACAAAAAAGCTCTAATAAGTAAACATCGAAAAATTATATTTTTCGAGATACCTAATAATTGTTTTGTCAAAATGTCTCTTAGTCTGTTATTCTGTTAGTCTGTGAGTTACCAAATTTTTGTGGACGAGTTAGCTCAAAAACTAGTTTGAATATCGAAACCAAATTTGACACGTAGTTTTGGTCCATTGAGATTAGATTTTGGTGCATATCGACCCAAAATTAAGGTGGGTGGAGGGGGTTAAAAATTAAAAATCTAGGCCATTTGAGCAAACTCAACCAAATTTTGTATACATAATCAGTGGACCCCCAGAAGTCTAAAAATGCAAAAACTAACTATCCAAAATGGGGAGGGGGGTGTAGGGTCAAAAAATGAAAATCTTGGTCATATACCAAACTCAACCAAATTTTGTATACATATCAGTGAGACCCCAGAAGTCTAAAACTGCAAAAACTAACCCTTCCCCCTACATGATTATAAATAATTTTAGGGGTCAGGTTGTATGGTAAAGTCAAGTGGATGGCCACATAGAACACGTCAGCTTATTTATTTAGTTATTGGACATAAAAAAGTCTATTAGATTTTTTTGTACTTTTTAGTGCATTACTGACAAAAGCGTGTTTTTTAGTCTTTTAAACTATAATTTAATAAATTTTAAGGATTAGATGAAAGAATAAAAATGTGTCACTCAAAGAAATTATTTAATTTATGAATTTTGCAGACATTTGTGGGGCCAAGTCGAGATTTGTCTCTAATAGGGGTTGTAAAAGGTTGAAATTTCTCGGCAATCCATATTTGTGGAAATGCGTTGTTGTTCCCGGGGAGTTAACCTGAGCAGTGAGCATTGAGCACCCTAAAGGTTTTCCTGGCCTTCCCCAAGGGTCTCGCGATTGACCGACCGGTAGAAAAGAGCTCGTTTCGAGTGAACCACGCAGTTGTTTGGGCTGGCTGGCTGGCTGGGTTCTTTCCCTTTCGCCCTGAGAGGAGCCCTTGGCCCTCGGCTCCCTTCCGAGCAAGCCCTTTCTCTACCATCTCGCTCACTTTCCCTCTCACTTTCCAAGGGATCGATCGTCCTTCACATCTATATCAGCTTTTTTTTTGTTTTCCTCTCCCAACTTTCGACGTCAAAAACATTTAAAATTTCCCTTTCGTTCACCTCCGAGAAATAAAAGAGTAAAACAATTTTCAGTCCGTGAATATTTCTCCCCCTTTTAAACAGATAAACAAGAGTGTATCTTGAATTATAGGTGTTGCACCTTGTGCCACCCTTATCATTAAAACAAGTGTAGGTGTTGATTCTCGCCCTATTTGGTTCCGGAAATGCAAGCGTTTAATTTGTTATCAGATCATCCACTACCACTTATAAAATATCGACCTTAAAAATGGAATCTATTTAATTGGAAAAAAACATTTAGTTTGCTGAGGGTTGCAAAATTGATGATTCACAAGGAGAAATCAATGAGATTGCCTCTGATTGATCCAAATAAACCTTTATATCCTATACATCAGGGGTGTCCAACCTTACATTTGAAGAAAAATCAACTGGTGTGTTCACCACACGACTTTCCCATTTTCATTTATTTGAAGTCATCGCGACACTACTAATTTACACCCTCTTCCTTTATTTAATTTTTTTTTTTGATTTTCTCAAAAACGGCTATAACGATTTTTAAAAATTAGTGTATTTATCAAGTGTCATGAGTTAATAGTTGTGTCAAATTTTTAATCCGATTGAGGGGTTGTAAATTAGTCATGTCGTAAAATAAATATTTTAATCGTTCATAGCTCGTCTTGGGAAAGTCCCAGAACCTTGAAATTTGATACTTAAGATATCTAGAGTCTATAAGAAGTATAACAAGATTTTGGCTAAAATAGAAAAACTGGAAGTTTATGTTTACGTACTTATGTATGTGCCCCCCTGCGTTTCTCAACCATAAGTCTCAGAGCTACGTAATTCGAAACTTAAGCTCGGTATAGTCCAGAAGGAGTATATTAAGCTTTTGGTTGTGATCGAAAGACCGGAAGTGGACATTTACATGATAGAATTTTCGTTTTTTTTTTTCTCGAAAATAACTCCTACGATTTTTTTTTAATTAGAGTATTTATCAAGTGTCATGAGTTATTAGTTGTGTCAAATTTTTAATCAGATTGGAATAAAGGAAGGGGTGTAAAGTAGGAGTTTCGCGGCGAAAATAAAAAAAAATCTTTCATATAAATGTCCACTTCCGGTCTTCCGATTTCAACCAAAATCTTGCTGTACTCCTTCTAGTCTATATCAAGCTTAAGTTTCGAATTTCGTAGCTATGAGGCTTTTTGTTGCGAAACGCAGGGGGGTACATACATACATACATACGCACTGACCAATGGATTTTTGGGCACTTTTTCGTCTCTGGGGACCACAATTTTCGGTTTTATGTCTTAAACCCGATTTCCAACTATTAAGGGCATCGATTCCTTCCACCTAGAAGTTACAAAATGAAATTAACTTTTTTCATCTCTGAGATGCAAGCTCTCAAAGAGTCAGGACCCAGCCAGGCCATCGCAATATTTCCCCATTAATTCTATGAATATAAATGTGAAAGTAAAAATGTCTGTGTCTCCAACCACGGATAAAATATTATAATTCCATTGATATTTGTTATTCAAAAAAGATAGTTAATAAAGTAGAAATAAGAAATTTAGAGTTGAGAAAAGACATGCTTCGATTTGACGCTTTCCGTGATTGTAGATAATTGAATTCCCGCAAAAATTTGCCTACCTCCTGGGCGTACCGAGTAATATATTTCTTGCTCGAATAAATAAAATATATAGTAATATCGATTTAAAAAAAAGGTACAAAGGGCTATAAGTCGAGTTTTCTATTCTAGGGCACCTCTATCTATCAGCCCATCTTTATTTCGTGATTACAAGAATCAATCTTGAGTTATGGGTTCCTATAGGACCTTTATTTTTTTTTTTTATTCTTTTCATGAAAAATAAAAATGTTCTACTCTGAAGCGAATTCACCCAAAACGCCGACATCATTTCTCGCAATAAATGTTCGCTAATGTCTATATATAGCAATTTATGTAGAAAATAATTTAAAATGATTATACAGGTGAACCTTAATTTTGTTTTGCCCCTCTAATTACTTTAGTTGGCTTTCTGAATCCATACCATATATACAACAGACCTTTTTTTTGTCTTCTTTGTTCACTTGGGCATCTCAACTTGTTTATTTTTTTGTGCTTTGCTCCTTTATAAGCCGGTGAGAAAATTTTACAACACCTGAAATGTAATAAAAAAAAAAAAACTCCGAGAATGGTCGGTCAGGTTCTTTTAAAAATCTCTTCCACTAATTAGAATTAAAAAAGAAATCTCGAGTTTACGTATACTATGGCTAAAATGGTGTCGCTTAAACTAGTAGTTCTTAGCCTATTTATTCTCGCGACCCTCTAAATATCTTAAACTATTTTCACGACCCCTCAAATTTATTTACCTACTTCACCATACGGGGAATGATGAAGTATTCTAATATGGATAGTAAGTAGCAGAGTAATTTGGAAGCATTTCAAATAAATTAGATTGTACTTTTATTCAACACTGTCGATAGGCTGAGGGGAGGGGAATTTTTATTAACTGGGTAAAATTTTGTAATTTTGAAATAATAGAAATTAATATCTATAAAACAAGATTTAATTTAGGAATTCTTTATACCTGTAGCTATTAATTTAGTAAGGGTTTAAAGAAGAGATGTGCAGCTTTCATTTATATTTCTTTTTATTTATGAAATCCCGCTAACGTTTTGGCTATTGGTTATAACCATCTTCAGAGCGGGGATTTGTCAATATTTATATAAAAAAAATTTTGGATACACGAGTAATCAGATAAAATCGAGGGGTGAACCGTGATTGGAATTAGGTGTGCACTGTCTTTGGAATTATTCGGAATTACTTTGGAATTCATTAGATAACACAGGTTAACAAAAATTTGTACCCGTAAACCTAACAATGGATTCCAGTAGAGTTTCATAAGCTGATTTTCACGCAATTTCTCGATTTTTTACAACAGGTCAGAGTTTCGAGATATTATCGGTCAAAACGACGAAAAAGGCCATTTTGACCTATTTTCAAGTCTCATTAGATATTAAACAGCAATATTAGAAATAAAAATATTTTATTGACGTAATAGAAAACAGATTCCTCTTTGATTTTCAAATAACCACTTGATTTTAAGCTCAGTTAGAACTCGAGTTATAACTAAAAAACTAAAACTACGTGATTATAAAGGATAATAAACATAGATAAAAACACATGGTCTTAGTTTTTTAGTTAGAACGCGAGTTCTAATTGAGTTACAAACAAGTGGTAATTTGAAAAATCAAAGAGGAAACTTTTTTATTACGTCAACAAAATATTGTGATTTCAAATATTGCCGTCTAATATCTAATGGGACTCGAAAATAATCAGTTAGAACTCGAGTTATAACTAAAAACTAAAACTACGTGATTATAAAGGATAATAAACATAGATAAAAACATATGGTCTTAGTTTTTTAGTTAGAACGCGAGTTCTAATTGAGTTACAAACAAGTGGTAATTTGAAAATCAAAGAGGAAACTTTTTTATTACGTCAACAAAATATTGTGATTTCAAATATTGCCGTCTAATATCTAATGGGACTCGAAAATAATCAGTTAGAACTCGAGTTATAACTAAAAAACTAAAACTACGTGATTATAAAGGATAATAAACATAGATAAAAACATATGGTCTTAGTTTTTTAGTTAGAACGCGAGTTCTAATTGAGTTACAAACAAGTGGTAATTTGAAAATCAAAGAGGAAACTTTTTTATTACGTCAACAAAATATTGTGATTTCAAATATTGCCGTCTAATATCTAATGGGACTCGAAAATAGGTCAAAATGGCCTTTTTCTCGATTATTATTATTATAACCTCTACTAAAGCAAACTTTATATGGAATGTAGGTATTTTTCCTTTATTTTGATGCACAATGAATAGAAAAATCATGAAATAAATCTTAGGACAAGGAAAAAAAAATTTGTCGACCTGTGTATTGTCATCTATTGTCTTCTACTTGGAAATGAAATTGGAAATGGAAGTAGGTGTACACAATTTTAGGTCGCGGTTCACCCTCGGATAAAACTATGCCTATACAAGAAATATACATAGGATATATACAAAACCATATACAGGGTGTTCGCAAAAAGACCAAAATATGTAATATTTTCAAGACTATTATTGACTTATAAAGCGCATTTAATTTTAAACAGAAAAAGACAATAATAGTCTTGAAAATATTACATTTTTGGCCTTTTGGCAATCACCCTTTATATGTTTTTATATATATCCTATGTATATTTATTGTATTTAGTTTTATCTGATGACTCGTGTATCCGAATTTTTTTACTTTTTTTATATAAATATTGACAAATTTCCGCTCTGAAGATGGCTACAACCAATAGCCCAAACGTTAGCGGGAGTTAATAAACAAAAAGAAATAAATGAAAGCTGCACGTCTCTTAACCCATAAAACTAAATTAATAAAATAAGATCATTTTTACGGATTAAATGATCATTTTGGATTTGATTATATACCTAAATTTGTTAAAATTGGGGCCCCTAGACTTTTCCCTCCTGGGCCTGGATTTTCTATTCACGGCCCTTCTCTTATTACCTTTATTTTCCCGCAGTAAACCACGATTTTTAACATAGAATTAAAGTATAAAATACAAAAATATTTGTAAAAGTATTAAGCTAAGAATGTTTATAATTTTTTCGGGACTCGGGTTAAAAACCCCTTGCTTAGGCCAGGTCAGCGTCTTCCATTAGCGCATTTACGCCTCCCGTGTAAACGCAGGTACAAAATAACACCGCAGAGTTTCCTGTTGTCTTCCGGAAACATTTCGCATTACTCTCAGTTAGCAATATAGGCCAACATGAGGAGCGCCAAGTGTACGGAGTTTAGGATTCAGTTAAAACCCAAACAGGGCCGGATTTACTATTAAGCAAATTAAATACCTCTTTAGGGAATCAGAGAAAGGGACAAATCAGAAATTTACTCAAAATCTCTTTATCATCTACTGAGATGTGCTCAAATAATGTTAATTAAATCTTACCCAGAGGATTTGAATATCAATTTCTCGGTTGAGCTTGACTCGTATGCAAGAGCTGGCGGGGTGTTTCGCGGCGCACCGGGAAAATTTATATAAGGGGCCCATCTAAAAATAAAAAAAGAATTCATGAACATACTTCTATTAATTATTTATTTAAATATCTATCTATCTATCTTATCTTATTAAATGAGAAAACATTGTATATTTGTAAATTTTATTAATTTTGGCAAGAACGATTTTGCTTAACCAGTTTCTAGGATGATAAAATTATTTCAATAGGTCGCTATTTTGACAAAATTCATTTTAATTGTTTAATCTTAATTAAACCAATTGGGGAAATAAAAATGAACAAATTGTTATCTTTCTTATTATATTAATCGAGAAATTCTTGTATATATATATACTATATATAGAATGGGTTTCTCGAAAACGGCTCTAAATATTTGGTTGAAATTTAGGGGTTAGGGGGTTTTTATGTTGACAATTCGATCTGCCACGGTCTCATCTTCGGTAAGTTGTTTATGATGGGTTTTTTATTATTTCAAATAATTATTCGCAGATGGTTGTGTAGATAAAAATGTTTAATTACATTTTTATCCAATTTCCTTTTAATAATTAATTGGCTTTTCAATTCTAAATCCCACAAAAAGATCATTACAGATATTATATAATAGAATTTGCGAATTTAATTAATTAAAGGGACGAATGAGGGATAGGTAGGGTTAACCAATCGACTTGATTGGGGAATAATGGAATTGAAATAATTATCGGAAAAGAGGTTTTTTTATCTAATTAGATTTTTCCTCTTATTAAAAACAAGGACTTAAGATGAATAAGGACACTCGATGGTGGAGAAGTAATCTCCGAAATCGAAGCAAAAATACAATGTATACATTAATTAATGTAAAATAATTGGTTTAATAAAATTTATAAAAAAAAAATTAATTAAAGGTGAGGGTGAGGGATTGGTGGAGCAAACCAATCGACTTGATTGGGGAATAATGGAATTGAAATAATTATCGGAAAAGAGGGTTTTTTTTATCTAATTAGATTTTTCCTCTTATTAAAAACAAGGACTTAAGATGAATAAGGACACTCGATGGTGGAGAAGTAATCTCCGGAATCGAAGCAAAAATACAATGTATACATTAATTAATGTAAAATAATTGGTTTAATAAAATTTATAAGAAAAAAAATTAATTAAAGGTGAGGGTGAGGGATTGGTGGAGCAAACCAATCGACTTGATTGGGGAATAATGGAATTGAAATAATTATCGGAAAAGAGGGTTTTTTTTATCTAATTAGATTTTTCCTCTTATTAAAAACAAGGACTAAAGATGAATAAGGACACTCGATGGTGGAGAAGTAATCTCCGGAATCGAAGCAAAAAATACAATGTATACATTAATTAATGTAAAATAATTGGTTTAATAAAATTTATAAAAAAAAATTAATTAAAGGTGAGAGTGAGGGATTGGTAGAGCAAGACCAATCGACTTGATTGGGGAATAATGGAATTGAAATAATTATCGGAAAAGAGGTTTTTTTTATCTAATTAGATTTTTCCTCTTATTAAAAACAAGGACTAAAGATGAATAAGGACACTCGATGGTGGAGAAGTAATCTCCGGAATCGAAGCAAAAAATACAATGTATACATTAATTAATGTAAAATAATTGGTTTAATAAAATTTATAAAAAAAAAAATTAATTAAAGGTATTTTTCTATAAAATAATTTTACATTAATACAATTAATTCCTGTGAATCCATTGTAATAGACTGATGAAGAGGGCAAAGCCCTCGAAACTATAGTCTCGTTATAAATAAATAAAATTTATAATTCCAGCAGAAGACACATTCTTTTATTGTCTCCTTCAATATATAAAAATTCTGCTACTCTCGGCAAAAAAAACTTTCAATTTAATATAAAAGAATTTATTAGAATATCAATTTCATTCTTTTTAAAAAATTCGACAATTCGAAGGATCGTTTACCTCCTTCTTCAGAATTTAAAAGTATCAACGAAAGAACTTCGGTGTATATTAATATTATTTTTAATTGCAATTACATTCAAAACTTTCTGGCGCAAATGACCACGCAGTCGAGGCGCCCTTTAAACTGTAATAAATAATAATAATAATAATAAACTTTCTAGTCAGTGATACGTCTTGATGATTGCCATAGAGGGTGTAAACTTAAGTTTTATTTTAATTTTATTTTGGCTGTGAATAAAAATCGACTCTTTTACCTGAATTAAAAATTAAAAATAATTATTAATATCTCGATTTTAACTGAATCAAAAAATTACCGTGCTTTGCTCGGTGTTCCAGGTATACTTATTCAATATATCTCAATATGTTTTAAAGAACCGAGCGACCTCTCGGTGTCCCATGGAATTTCTTTAATTTCATAAAACATACATTTTTGTATTTCTAGTTATTATCTCAAACTCTACCATAAAGGGATGAACAGGGGTTTCATAGGTTTTATAAAATTATTGGCATATATAAACAGCATAGAGTATATAGAGAGGAAAGCTTGCGTATTTGGAAAAAGCACTCTCTAGCGAGTCATCGTCAAACTCTTAGTCCTTAAGAGCCATTCATAGAGCATATTGTCACATGACATTCAGTCTGACATTTTGTTTTTGTCATAGATAAGATTCCACAGGCTTTGTTTATATCAAACATTCATTTAGAAAATTTTCCAACGTACACATTTATCTATTAAAATATCATTAAATATGGCTAGTTCTCGACGTCAATGTTGTGTGAAAGGTTGTTTTCGCGACACAAAATCAGATAAAGAACATACTTTTTTTGGACGCCCTAAAAACAATGAAATGTAAGTAACCTATTTAAAATTAACTAATAATTTATTTCTTTGATTTTTATGTTTTAATTCTTGAATAATTTAATTATAGAGCTAAACGCTGGTGTCAATTTGCTGATATCCATGAAAATAATAAATATTTCTTTATATGTTCTGACAATTTTTAATCAAAAACAATTTATAAAAAATATCCACGACGTCTGCAGCGAGATTCTCCAGAATGAAGTGATTTCGTATCCACATTAAAGCCGTCCGTCCACATGTCTCCAAACACCGGCTCTTGATTAGATTTTGTGCCAGAAGCCACAACATATATATACATATTTTTATTAAAATAAAGAATAGCCTATATTTTATAGGTAAATAGATATATCTTATTTTAATTTAATAAAAAAAAGATCATTTCAATTAGAAAATAAAGTAAAAATATTGTTTATTTTTTTAAGTGTCTAGGTGATTCTTTGAAGGTTTTCCTCAAATAACTAATGTTGGCGAATGCGAATCACAAAAATTCCATTGAAAAGATTGTATTTATTTATTAAAATATTTGTAATGTCATTTTTTGGTCTAAATAAAAAAATGGTTAATTTTAAATTATTTTCAAGTATTTATTTTATATATGAATTTCCTCCTAGTCCCTCAAAGTCCCTGAATCTTAATTAAATTATTTTCAAAAAAAGAAACTCAAAAAAGATACTTAAATCTTTACATTAATTATTTGCCAAAGTTTTTTTTTTAATAAAAGTACGATTTTATTATATATATATTTTAAAGATTTGTATTTATTTTAATTACAAAACAATTAATAATTTTTTCTTTAATATACAGGGTGATTCACGGTCGATGGGACGTTATCCGTTTTATGTAAAACAGAAAGTCGGATTTTTCTGAAAATTTACCACCTTACACTTTCTTACCTGTTCTATCTATCTAAAAAAAATATAGTTGCTGTGACTTTTCAATGGAAGCCGAAACGTCGCAAGGCTGGAAATATTTTAGATCGATAGAACAGATAAGAAAATATAAGGTGCTAAATTTTCAGAAAAATCCGACTTTCCGTTTTACATAAAACGGATAACGTCCCATCGACCGTGAATCACCCTGTATATAAGCTCATGATAAATTATTTTGAATCATCCGCTGTGTGACGTCACCAAAATTTTCCTCGATGAGATGCGGTTCCCGCCATTTTGCTTCAGTATACGACCCGCCAGAGAGCTCTGTAACTCGTATACGCTAAAATACATAGGGCCCTTATGGAGCCTTCCTCTCTATATACTCTATGATAAACAGTTATGTACAGGGGCGTCGTCAACAGGGGGGGACAAAAGGGTGCACCCTGCCCCTCCTTCGATCGAATGGAAAATTCTGCAACAGCCCTTGCTTCCGGCCCGGCCTCACTAAACCTTGCTTAATGTACCGTTTAGTATTTTTGTATTTATCCACTACTGTATTAGTGTATTCTACTTGTAAAAAAAAAAACTCAAAAAATTAAATATTTAAATTCAAATTTAGCTTTGCCCCCCCCCCTGAAAATTTTTCTCCCGGAGCCCCTGGTATTCGTGTGTTTTTTATGGGGTTTATTTTTTCAACCACTGATGTCTTGAATATACTCACTCTGCACTCTGTTTATAATCCATGCTGATAAATAATTGTTAGAGCTATGAAGGCGCGGGGCCCCTTTACGAGCCGCCCTGCTCGAATCTACGTCATAAGTTCAGGCCAACAAAAATATAATTAATGAGGAACTTTATAGAATAATTGTAGAATACAATATATTATTAGTATATGTTCCATCAGTGGCGTAGCAAGAAATTTCGGACCCCAATCCAAATGTGGCCCAAGGTCCCCCCTACCCCCGTTGAAAAATATAAAAGTCTAATAAAAAATTAAAGAAAAAATATTTTCTTTTCTTTGTAATACACTTTACGAAATAATAATATAAAACTACAGAAAAATATGGTATCGAAAATACCCAAAATAAGGGCCACCCTAATGTATATTGTATATATTTTCATAGTAATACACTATTTACCATATATATAGTCAGTGGCGGTTGGTGTCTTTCCAACCAGGGGATGTTGTCCAAAAAGTATCCTTTATTTTTTTTTTTGCAAATTTCATCGAATACGGCATAATTTTCGTTATTTTTCAAATTTAACATTAGATTTTTAAAAATATATTTTGGGAGCTTCGCCCCAAACGGATACTGCATTGTATGAGTGAGGGTAGTAGTCAGAAATTAAATCTTGTGAATTAAACTCCACAGACCCTGAGATGGAAATCGACCATCTTCCACAATGAATCAGCCTGTCCTAGAAGAAAAGTTTACATTTTTCCTAATTCTATTGCTATAAGCAAGCTATAACTTGTTTATTGAGCTCTTAGTTATTTCCGAACTTAATATTGAGAGTTCTTTGAAATGAATTAGTCCAGAAATTCCCCAATCATCTTTATTTATTCCTTTTTTGTATTATTACTATTTTAATTAATAGTTCCGCAGCGAGAATAATTTTGATTCGACTAAAACTCGTCTGAACTTGTCTTTGACATGCTTGAATTGGAAGATATACCAGGTAGGGACTTCAAACCTTCTATCCGCACGCTTTTCGGAAAATTAATTCATTTTAATTGCCCCTTGAAACTATGCAACAATTTTATTTCATTTCGAGAACCAATATACTTTTCAAAACAAAAAAATGTTTTTTATAGAAATATTTGAAATAACGGATAATAATTTGAAAATTTAAAGATCCTCCTGAAATTTTGAAGTCGACCTTATATATTTATGTTTGAAATTTTAGGGTATGCGCCACATCCACAGCATCCATAAACCGCACGCCACTGATATGTATAGTATATGTTTATTTGCATCAAGCAGAGGCCAATCAAAATTCAAAATTTAATGTTTTGGCAATTTTTTTATCAGCGGACAGTTTGAACTAAAATGCTACAACTTGGCAGACTTATAGCTTATAAATGTAGTTCCCCATATAAGGATTTGTTTTATTAGAAATTTAAAGTTTTTGAACTCAAGAATTTAATAAGTTCTTCGTTTTGTAAATACAAACAGTTGGCACTAGAACAAACTTTTCCCGAGCTTCTGTTTTCAATTAATCGTTTCTATAGAAAATTTTCGGATGAATTCTAGCTGCCCGAAGAGAATCCACTTGTGTATCGAGTTTGGCAGCCAAGCAAGCTGATTCGCAATGACCCCGAAGTCCGTCGGCTGTTCTGGCGGGCATCCAGGCTCTCTTGCCCGCAAATTGTGCCGGGACAAAGCGGCAAGCCGCCCTCAGGCTTGGCCTAAGCCCAACCCTGCCTACTTGTATCCTACAATACTTCTACCCTTATTCAAACCAAGGGGAAAACAAACAATTAATAAGCAAGGCGAGCCTAAATAGTTGATTTTAAATCTTTAATTAAAAAAAAAAAAAATCGCATTGCGCTGCTATTGTGTTAATACACATTTCAATTTTTTTATTAGCTTTTCAATTTTTGAGTTCAGTATCTGGAGCCACCGAGCGATGCTCGGTAATTTTTTGATTCAGTTAAAAGCTATATATTAATATTATTTTTAATTTAAAATTCTGATAAAAATACAAATATAAATAGTACACGCCCCCTGATTTGGATGAAATTCACGGGTTAGGGGATTTTTGGGTTGACAATTCGATCTGTCACGGTCTCATTTTCGACTAAGTTGTTTTTCATGTTTTTTTTTTTTTTTTTTTTTGTTAATTTAAATAATTATTCACAGGTGGTTGTTTGAATAAAAATTTATAATTACATTTTTTTTCCAATTTTCTTTTAATAAAATTGATTGTTTTTTATTTTATTTTAAACTCCACTAATAGATCATTACAAATTTTATTATACCGTATATTGGAATTTGCCAATTTAATAAATTAAAGATATTTTTCTATAAAACAATTTATTAAAATATCAATTTCATTCTTTTTAAAAAATCCGACAATTCAAAGGATCCTACCTCCTTCTTCAGGATTTAAAAGGGTCAACGAAAGAACCTCGATGTATATTAATATTATTTTTAATTGCAATTACATTCAAAATTTTGTGCCAGTGATAATTTGTCTTGATGATGGCCATAGCGGGTGTAAACGTTGGTAAAAATATAAATTAAGATTTATTTCAATTTAATTTTATTTTGGCTGCGAATAAAAATCAACGTTTTTACCTGAATTTAAAATTAAAAATAATATTAATATATCGCTTTTAACTGAATCAAAAAATTACCGAGCATCGCTAGGTGTTCCAGGTACTGATAATTACAAAAAAACAATTGACATTGTTAATTGTTTACAATGCTGGTCTTTGGGGGTGGCACAGGTGGGCGCCGCCCGAAGCGCCAAAGCCATTATTTTTTTATTACATTAATTAACTAATTTGCAGTTTAAAGTAAATTTTTTTTTAATATAAAATACTAGGTAGGTTTCACATAATAAATAAAAGATCAGATGCTTGTTTAGCACGACTCAATATATATTTCGGGGTATAAGCCCATCTTCAGGAGTTCACAAAGGATACTTTTATTTATGTTAAACCTACCTAGTATTTTATATTTAAATTTTTTTTTTAAAAAGTTCCAAAAAAATGTTTTCAAATAAAATTTTCTTTACTTTATTTAATATGTTTCACCAAGAACCTACACCATTCTCCCTTAACAAAATTGCAATTAATCATAAGTTTCCTATATTTGATTCGATCGCTAATCGAATGCAGGTGTTTTTTGTCAAATATTAAGTGAAAATAATATCCAAATTTATATATTTTTAACTTGAAATAATGAAGTTTTAAATGAAATTTATAATTTTCTCATTAATATATCAAAGAATAATTAACATATTAACGAGAATTGTCTTTGATCAAGATATATGGTATATCGCGAGACTACTGCTAGTTGAGGCTATTGGAGTCTGCTGAGTCTTAAGTCTGGACCAAGAGAGAATGAAAAGATGTGATCCATTATTTGGCTATAATCCAGCATCATTTCGTGTTTAGCCCGCATGACGCTTTTATATCAAACACTGTGATCCATATAAGTGTTTGATATAAAAAGTGTCATGCGGGGCAATCGCGAAATGATGCTGTGATCCATATCAGTGTTTGATATAAAAAGTGTCATGCAGGATAAACGCGAAATGATGCTGGATTATAGCCAAATAATGGATCACATCTTTTTCATTCTCTCTTGGTCCAGACTTAAGACTCAGCAGACTCCAATAACCTCAACCAGCAGTAGTCTCGCAATACATATCTTGTTTAAAAAGCGCGATCAAAAACAATTCTCGTTAATATGTTAATTATTCTTTGATATATTAATGAGAAAATTATAAATTTAAAATTGCAATTTATCAAAATACTTAATCCTTAAAGGGCAGTACAAGGGTCTAGGGCCGGCGTTGATTGTTTATTTATACTATTTCAAAACTTTATTTTTTCTAACCAGCCTATATAGAAGAGAGATGAGCGATGATGGATACGTTTGGCAAAGGTAAACTGTGCTGGTGTTGTCTTTGTTTCGCCTTTGTTATGTCAGTAGGGCTCGATTAGAATTAAGGCCTGGATGAATGGATGTACATACGGAACCCTATTAGCTATTAGAATACACTCAAATATCCCTAGGCAGACATTATCAATGAATTCCCGAAGGGAGTAGTTTATCTAGGATTCCCTTCAAGAATAAATAAACATATGGCTAGACTGAATATTTTGTTGCTGGGGAAAGTAGAATATTACCTATTCCGTAAGCACGGTAGGCGAATGTTTTTATTTTTAACCGACTTCAAAAAAGGAGGAGGTTCTCAATTCGACTGAATTTTTTTTTGTGTCTATGTTACCTGATTTCTTCGCCCACTGTGAACCGATTTTGATGATATTTTTTGTATTGGGTTCAGTCTAGTTTCCGATTGGTAAAAATATAAATTTCATTGGTATTAGACCTTTTTTGTTATGTATGTTCACTCAACTTCTTACTTTTGAACCGATTTTAATGATTCTTTCTGGGTTTCGATCAGTATAGCTCCAAGGTAGTCAAGATACTTAACTATTTATTTATTTTTATGTATGTTCAGCGAGAACTTTTTGCCTTGTAGACCGATTTCGATTGTTCTTTTTTTATTGGAAAGGGGTACCTAAGGGGTGGTCCCATATTAATTTGCTCAAGTTCTGATGATATGATCAATGACGAAATAACGGAAATCTCCAATTCTTATAAGCAAATAATCGAAATTATAATATAGAAAATCTTATAGAAAATCTTAAAGATGGTGTCATTTGAAACCCGCATGCGAATCGAGAGATATTTCTACATTATCATGTATCATTCCAGTATCCTAAGACTGGATTTAATAGATGACAATCCATCTCTACTGATCTATCCCCCGCAGTTTTACCTATCTAAATGTCTGGAATCCTATATCACCATCATTTGGTTGAAATATTCTAATCTATTCTTCCCCTTCATATGAAATTCCATACATCCAAGATATCCCAACATCTGTCTTTATAAAAAAGACTCTTCCACAAGATTCATTCATTCTCCGATGCTCCGCAAGAACGTCTTCGATGAGAATTTCTACATTTATGAATTGAATTTTATTATCATTTTCTGATTCATCTCGCCCGATGCTTTCTCTTACGAGATGCATGCAAGGTATTGTATTAAGTTACTATTAATAACATCACTAAAAAGAGAAAAAATAATATCTAAACGCCTCCCACTCAATCGCGAACCCAAAGGTCGAAAATAATTTTTTCTTCACTCCAGGGCGCAACCACATGAGGACGCGTCGAAAGACAATTATAAATTAAATTAAATGGGAGCGAAGAAAATATTTTTATATTAGAGACAAATTAAGGATCAGCCGCGATTCGAACCCGAAAGGATAAGAGCTAAGGTTCTTATAAAAAGGCATCGCAGCGCACATGCGAAGATCCCGGGTTCGAATCCCGGCTGATCCTTTTGTCTATGATATAAAAATCTTTTCTTCGTTCCCATTTAATAAAAATAATTTTTATAAAAAAAATAAAACCGACTTTAAAAAAATTAAATTCAACAAATAAAATAATAAGAACTTAAAAATAAAATAAAATGCACTAAAAGGTATATAAAATAATTATCTAATCTAGTCACAACTAAACGGCGAAATATTAACATGAAATCACTTTATGAAGTCGGTGCTAAACAAACTATATAAGAGAGCTTAGCCGCCAAACGTACTATTAAGTAAGATCCGTCGAGTTCGATTCATAAAATGTAGGTATATGTTTGAAACGGACTTTAAAAAGTGATTTTATGTTAATATTTCATCGTTTAGTTGTAACTAAATTAGATAATTATTTGATACCTTTTAGTACATTTTATTTTATTTTTAAGTTCTTATTATTTTATTTGTTGAATTTATCTTATCCAGAGTTTTGTTTTAAATTTTGAAAGGCCTCAAAAATATTAGTTAGCCCAGGGCTCGTATTTTCATTGAAAAACTCTCTATACATATATAGAATAGAAGATTACACTTTGAAACTAATTATAAGCGACATTAAAAAAGAAACAACAGCTATATTTCATAAAAGCTTTCGAAAAAATTCTTAAGCATAATACAAATTATAAATTCAATTAAAGTTAAGTCATCAAAAGTTTGTAAAGCTATTTTCATTGATTCAAACTTTTAACTAAATAACTAATGAAGAGAGAAATAGAGATATAACTAATATTTTGGTGGTTTTATTTTTATCATTAAAAAGTAAAAATAATTTAAAAAGTTAGAAGGGTGATGATTATAAAAGCGTGACTATTTTTATCAAGATTGCTTATTACCAGGGACTGAATTTTTATCCATTAAGATATGTAATAAAATATGCACTAAAAAATATGTAACAAATCTGCTGCAAAAATGTTAAAATATGCAATGAAATAGCCCAATTATATTTTATGTAATGTTTAAACCCCTTCAGATCTGAAATAAATATCATTGATAAAAAAATTATTTTTGCATTTACTCGAATATATTTTTGCAATATATTTCTACAATATTAGTAGTGTACATGAATATGTAGGTACATTCAGTTTCAGTCAGTGGCCTAGCAATAAAATTTTCAAAATTTTCAAAAAATCAAAATATTTAGTGAGAATTAAAACAAATAGTTCAGTTAAATTGTGTTTTTACCCGGAAAGTTGGGGGTAGTTGTAATTTCTTTGACCCTTTATGTTTTGGGGTGTGCTGAATCCGAATCTGTGGTTTGCTAACATAATTTCGTGACGTAAAATTGTCAAAAATGCAAAAAAAAAAAAAGTAAAAAATCTCATTTTTTGACGGTTTTCATGACACTTTTGAGGATTCGGATCATATCTTGTCATGGAAAATGCTAGATATCTATAAATCTAAGAGATTTATCAAAAAAGTAGTCCAAGTAAACGTTTAAGTTAATAAAATTTCCTAGAGAATGAGATAAGAATCAAGTTTCTAGGATGAGTGGTTTTCAGTTTATGAAGGAAAAACTGCGATTTTTTGCAAAAAATTGCAGTTTTTCAAAACTTCAACCTCATTGCGGCACGGGTCACCATTATCCAATTAAGACGAAACTGTTAATTGTATCAAATTTAATCTAGTTTAAAAATGTATAGAGTGGTCTTTGTCGAAAACGTGCTCTTTCATGGTCAAAATGTGAAAAAATCGAAAAAAGTGCGAGTTTTTGGGATTTGCGGAAACAGAAAAAATACGCCAATTTTCAACTAGTTCTTGAGCCCGAACGGTTGGTCGGAGAAAAAACCTAAATGATAAAATTTGTAGGACATTTTATGATATTTACGAAAAGTTGATAGTTTTCGAGTTATAAGCAAAAAACCGCCAAAAAATGAGATTTTTTATCTTTTTTGGCATTTTTGACAATGTTCCGTCATGAAATTTTGTTAACAAACCTCAGATACGAATTCAGCACACCCAAAAACAAAAAGGGTCGAAGAAATTACAATTATCCCAAAACTTTCCGGGTAAAAACACAATTTAACTGGACTATTTGTTTTAATAAAAAAAATTCCCACTAAATATTTTGCTTTGTCGATTGACCCCCCCCCCCCCATGAAAATTTTCTGGCTACGCCACTGCCTTCACAAATTTTCTATCTGTTATTTCTCATGTGTTTAAATAACCGACTGGATATAGATAAATTCTTGAAGGAGACAATAAAAGAGTGTGTCTTCTGCTGGAATTATTATTATAGACACACTCTTTTATTGTCTCCTTCAATATATAAAAATTCTGCTACTCTCGGCAAAAACTTTCAATTTAATAGATAAATTCGTTTTATTGTGATAGTAAGCTGGTCAATTCACAAACAGTTAGTAATTTAATCTATGAGAAATAACAGGCAGAATGTTATTTTTTTCCCCGGAAGCTGGTCCCCCTCTCGGCGCCAATACAGAATGATTCACCCTACTCGTGCCAACCCTTTATTTTCTTACTGTGTTCGCAAGTTTTAGACAAATCTAATTCTCTTGCTACCCTGGATGCAATTCAGAAAGGAGCCGTCAAGCTAATTGAAGATTCTACCCTCACCGACTCCCTCGACTTGCTAGCTCATCGAAGAAATGTCTCTGCCCTTTCCCTTTTCTACAGATACTATCACGGCAGGTGCTCTGATAAGTTAAAATAAATAATTCACCCCAAAGCATGCTTTGCACGTAGCACGCGTTTTGCCGACTCCCAACACTCTTTCGCGGTCAAATTAGAAAAGTGCCGGACCACTTCATTCGCCAATACATATATCCCCATGACTTCAAGGAACTGGAACTCTCTCCCAGCCTCCATCTTTCCCAGCACCTATAATCTTCAAACCTTCAAAACCCGAGTGCATAAACACCTACGTCTACACCTCCTCTCACTTAATCAACTTTACCTTCTCTTCTGGTAATGCAAGGGTCTTTCGAGATCCATAGGGGCTGCATCGTTTACTGGTGCGCCCCTTCTTGCATTCGATAGCATAAAAAAAAATTATGTATCAAAACTTACTTAAACTACCTTTTGAGGACATTTTTTTTATTTCCGGAACAAGTCGGAAGTATGTCCAATTAGACACAAATTTCAAATAGAATATATTAGGTCAAAAGTGAGGGATATCGTTAGAACAGATGCTTTCAAAAAGAAACAACTTTCTAAAGAAACTAAAAAATGTTTAATTCACCTACTTAGCGCTTTTAGTAATAATTAGACTTGAGATCACAAATAAGAAAATTACTTAGAACTCTTGAACTATGGTCATCAGCTCTAACCACTAGACCAATGTCACATTAATATTTATATTTTGATTTCTTTTACTAAAACTATATATTTTTGATTTAGACTTTGTGTCTAGATAATATTGAATTCATTTGAACTCGAATGAAAATGAAAAAACACCAATAGATTTTAAATTAAGAAACATTAAATATATATTAATTAACGAGGCAAATTTGAAATATAATTCTCAGCTCTGATTTTAAACTGATGGCTCCAATCGATTTTCATTAACCAGGCAAATTTGAAATATATATATTCGAATTTTGAAATGAAAGACTCCAATTCTTTTTAAATTAAGAAACATTAAATATATTGATAATTGTTCTCCCCCCCTCGCCACTCAAAAATTAAAGATTCAAAACTTTTAAGAGACGATGTATTTTCGGTAGTTTACGGATATACATTTGGAGTGTGGTTTTTTAAGAGGAATAAAATTTTTGGACCGAGACGCTGCCCGCCAGGGCATTCGGGGCCGAGCTTCGAGGGCGTGCCGAAGGCACGCACGAAAAGCTCGTAATGAAATATTGTTTTTATAATAAGAATTAATTTTTTTTATCTTTTTTATTAAAATAAATAAGTTTATTGCAGTGCTCTAACCATGTAGCCTACAATACCCGAGATTCAGTTGTCAAAATGCTTTAGACCTTTAGAGGGTCTGAAAAAAATCGCACGCAAATTTGGCCATATATATTAAAGAATGGTCTCAAATTTTTTGCGCACCAATCAAAACGTAAATAATAAGACCTAACTAATGAAGGGATTCCTGTAGTTTAATATATTTAAAACATTAATACCTAACAGACCGAGCGTTGTTCAGTAATTTTTTTCTTTAGTTAAATGCGATAATATACTATAATGTTAATTTTATTTTTAATTTTAATTTCCATGTAAAAAGATAGATTGTTATTTTTAGCAAGAAATAAATAAAATGAAAATAAAATTTAATTTATTTTTTTGCCAACGTTTTAAAACCCTTTCTGGTCATCATCAAGGAAAGGGTTTGAACTTAATTTTCGATTAAAAATAATATTAATATACACGGAGGTTCCTTCGTTGGCCCTTTCAAGCCCTGAAAAAGGAGGGACGGACTAGGGCTAGAGTCTTTGCCTATTAATCAACATACCTCGGGTTCAAGCCCAGGCTCTCTGCAAATATTTGACCGACTATAATCTGATTCCTACAACAATTTACACCCACACACACAAACACATTCATGGTAAAACAAAAAGAACCTAACTGGGACAACTGACTAAATGGGCATTTAGTTCCCGAACCCACTAAATAAAAAAATATTGGCACACCCACCTTTTAATAATTAGTTGTGTTTTTTAATGGCATTCGGGATAATAATTAGTTTAACTAATTAAGAAAAATCCTATCAAATTAAATCTACCCGATGATTAGACCTGACAGATTGATTTGTCAACCCGAAAACACCCTCGCCGACAACCTCAGACGTCGTTTGTACCGAACTTTGCCCTTTTTTCACATTTATACTCTATGATGTTGACAATATTAGCCACCTTGCATATTTTGTATACAGGGTATGGTCAAGTATTGTAATCGTGCATGAAATAAGTGTTTTTTTTCCTTATTTTTTTCAAAATATGTAAAACAACGGCTGAAACTATTTCGATTAAAAAAATTGAGCGAAACCATGGCATTTCGGTCAACAAAAAAAGCTCTAATAAGTGAACTACGAAAAAATTATATTTTCGAGATAATAACTGTTTTGTCAAAATGTCGTTAGTTAGTTAGTTAAATCTGTGCGTTACCAAATTTGTGGACGAGCTAGCTCAAAAACTAGTGTGAATATCGAAACCAAATTTCACACTTAGTTTTGGTCCATTGAGATTAAGAGCTGATTAGATTTCGAACCCAAATTAAGGGGCGTCAAGGGGGGGGGGGGGTTAAAAATTAAAAATCTAGGTCGTTTGAGCAAACTCAACCAAATTTTGTATACATAATCAGTGGACCCCTCAGAAGTCTAAAAATGCAAAATCTAACCTCCCAAAATGGGGGGCGGAGGGTCAAAAAATGAAAATCTTTGCCATTTACCAAACTCAACCAAATTTTGTATACATAATCAGCGGACCCCCAGAAGTATAAAAATCCAAAAACTAACCCCTCCCCTACATGATTTTAAATAATTTTAGGGCCACGTTGTATGGTAAAGTCAAGTGGATGGCCACATCAGAAGATTATTTACAGATATAATAGTTAGACGTGTTTTGGAGTGCTTGGCGATTTTTTGCTATCGAAAAAATGGAACAAAGAATCTGTATTAAATTTTGAGTGAAAAATAAAATTAAGTGCTCCAAAGCAATTGAAATGTTGACTGTGGCATTTGGCGAGTCTAGTTTGAGAGAAAAAAATGTTTATACAAGGTATAATCGCTTCACAGAAGTCAGAGAAGATGTTAATGACGACACGGCAAGTTCGGTCAAATGTGAAGGTTTTGCTCACTGTTTTCTTCGATTACAATGGCCTGGTGCATCGTGAGTTCGTACGGTCAATAAGGAATATTACCTCGAAGTTATGTGGCGTTTCCGTGAAGCAATACGAAAAAAACGCCCGGATTTGTGGCAAAAAAATTCATGGCTTTTGAATCACGATAAGGAATCTGCTCATACATTGTTGCTTACAGGTGTTTTTTGGGCAAAAACAACACAGTATTCACCGGACTTGGCCCCCTGTGACTTTTTCCCTATTCCCGAAACTTAAAAGACCCATGATGATTTGCCACTATCGCGGAGATTAAGACCGCATCGCTGGAAGAGCTCACGGCCATACCAAAAAGCGCATATCAGAAGTGCTTCGAGGATTGGAAAAAGCGCTGGCACAAGTGTATTATATCTAAGGTGGGTTACTTTGAAGGGGACAAAATAGATATTGATGAATAAAAAAATATTTTTCGAGAAAAATAAAAATTTACCTTTTCATTTGAACACTCCTCGTACTTCAAAACTGTCAAAATAGTCTGGTATTTCTTCTTATCTAATTTCTTTAAATACTAGAATAAAAGATTCAAATGATTTCAATTTGCCTAAAGAATATTATTACTTTACCATACAGGATATGGTCAAGTATTGTAATCGTGCATGAAAAAAGTGGTTTTTCCTTCTTTTTTTCAAAATATCTAAAAAACGGCTGAAACTATTTTGATTAAAAAAATTGAGCGAAACCATGGCATTTCGCTCTACAAAAAGCTCTAATAAGTGAACATCGAAAAAATTATATTTTTCGAGATAATAATTGTTTTGTCAAAATGTCTGTTAGTCTGTCTGGTTGTCCGTCTGTTAGTTAGTCTGTGCGTTACCAAATTTTGTGGACGAGCTAGCTCAAAAACTAGTGTGAATATCGAAACCAAATTTCACACGTAGTTTTGGTCCATTGAGATTAAGAGCTGATTAGATTTTGGTGCATATCGGCCCAAAATCAGGGGGTGGAGGGGGGGGTTAAAAATTAAAAATCTAGGCCATTTGAGCAAACTCAACCAAATTTTGTATACATAATCAGTAGGACCCCAAAAGCTCCTAAAAATGCAAAAACTAACCCTCCTAAATGGGGGAGGGGGTGTAGGTTCAAAAAATGAAAATCTATAGGCCCTTGTACCAAACTCAACCAAATTTTGTATACATAATCAGTGGCCCCACAGGAATCTAAAAATGCAAAAACTAACCCCCCTCCCCTACATGATTATTAATAATTTCATTAATTAAATATTAAATATAATTGAGGGTCCAGGTTGTATGGTAAAGTCAATTGGATGGCCACATCAGAACACGTCAGCTTATTTTGAATTCATTTTTTGGCAAATGTCATAGCCTGCGCAGTAGCGAAATAACAGCAAGACTGACTCTAGATTCCAAATTCGCTAACATCGATAATATACTGTTTTTTTATATTTACAAATTGCCTAAAAAACCTTCACCAAATTCGTGACCATCTCTCCGACTATAGTTGGGTGCGGTACTTGACACTGAGGGGTGATCCGCGATTGGGAGTAGGTGTACACTCTTTGGAAATATTTGGAAGTACAAGTGGGAAGTAGGTGTACTAGCATATTAGGTCGCGGTTCACCCTTCGCTTGACACTATGCAAAATTTGCGGACAATATACTGAGTGTTGATAAAGTTTTCACTTGTTGTTACCTTCCGATTCCGATGATCGAGCTATCTATCTATCCATTTTGAAAGATATTATTAAAGAGCAGAGGCGCGTATAAAAAGAGAGAGAGAGTTGTTTAGTTGTCTGTTAGGTTTTTGGGAATTTGTGAGGAGAGAGGTGGTGGGTGACGGGAGCATGGCCGCCGGGGCGTGGCCTGGCCTCCTAGGTACTCTGACCCTGTAGAACCCTGTAGCTACCCCTTTGCCGACAGACACTGCGGGGGTGACTGACTACACCCAGGGCTATTTACCATTAACCCTACCCTACCCGGCGCTCTGCCTGTCAGTCTGTCAGTCAGATCAAACCCTTGATACACTCGCCACACTACTTACTCTTCCAACAAACAAAAAATGTCCCCTTGCATATTCATTATTTATTTATTTTTAATGAATTCCGAAATTATCATTTAAATTGCCGGGGGGGGGGGGGGGGGGGGGGGATTTTTTTCTCAAGATTTTTGGCAAATTTTAGTGATTTACCGGTATGAGAAAGTATTATTAAGGCAGTTGTTTCGCTACAATACTACCAAAAAAGTTAATGCTAGAGTATATAGAAAAGACAATAAGGATTCATAATTCATAAGGCCAAAACATTTTGCTGTTTATGTACCACTACTAGCCAATCACGTGCTCGTTTGACAAATCTGGTTACACTGTCCGAGCTTGTATATATTTTATCATAGAAATGACAGATAAAATAGGTCAAAAAGTACTAAAGTTAACCCACTTTTTAGGTTAAATAAAGGCGTTGTTGTCAGCTTGTTTTTAGTGTAAATTTTTCATTATACATTTTTCATTTTTTATTAATTATTATCTCAGAAACTGTGTCGTAACTATGAATTAAAATTTTGTTAAAAAATGTATTAGTTATTGTTTAATGTTGCTTTTTAGTTTTTTATACCAATGGTAAGAAGAGTTTCTTAATTATAATTAAACGAGCTTTTCGTGCGCCTTCGGCACGCCCTTCGAAGCTCGGCCCTCCGGGCTGTTGCCCTGGCGGGCAGCGTCTCGGTCCAAAAATTTTATTCCTCTTAAAAAACCACACTCCAAATGTATACCCGTAAACTACCGAAAATACATCGTCTCTTAAAAGTTTCGCCTCTTTAATTTTTGAGTGGCGGGAGGGGGGAGGAATAATTATGAATATATTTAAATTTAAAATTTAAATTTAAATTTCATTTTTTCTTTTCAAAACAAAAATAATGAAATGATTTATGAACTGCAAAAAATTCGCAGGCTGAATCATGGAAATTATTCAAATTTACGCGGTTCAATTAATTTAATTAATTACAAAAAATATATTTAATGTTTCTTAATTTAAAATGAATTGGAGTCTTTCATTTCAAAATTCGAGTGCAAATTAAAATTATATTTCAAATTTGCCTGGTTAATGAAAATCCATTGGAGCTGTCAGTTTAAAATCCTAGCTGACAATTATATTTCAAATTTGCCTCGTTAATTAATACATATTTAATGTTTTTTAATTTAAAATCAATTGGTGTTTTTTCATTTTCATTCGAGTTCAAATGAATACAATATTATCTCGACACAAAGTCTAAATCAAAAATATCTAGTTTTAGTAAGAGAAATCAAGATAGAAATATTAATGTCCCAATGGTGTAATCGCTAGAGCCAATGACCATAGTTCAAGAGTTCGTCGGTTCGATTCTAGGCAAGAGCGTAATTTTTTTAGAGAAATTTCTCTAAGCGTTGTTACAAATTAATCTAGACGAATATTATATAGTATATTTATGTAAATTTTTCGATATCCCGTTTTAGTGCAATGTATAAGAGTCTGAAAAACTATATCTTTGGAATTTAATATCTCCGGTATTATATTGTTCATAAATTACATTTTGACACCAATCGATGCAGAAGTATTTAAATAATAAACTTTCTAAATTTCAAAAAATCCTAAGAAACCCCATAGGGTGAAACAACTACCTTTATTGAAAAGAATTTGTTGAGAGTAGCAGAGTTGATGATTTTTAATTCATAAGGAGAAATCACAGTGGTTGATCTCTGCTTGATTTCTATTTTACACCCCCTTCCTTTATTTCAATCGGATTGAAAATTTGGCACAACTAATAACTCATGACACTTGAAAATTTTGAAAAAGCCGTTTTTGAGAAAATAAAAAAAAATAAAGGAAAGAGGGTGTAAATTAGTAGTGTCGAGATGACTTCAAATAAATGAAAATGTGAAAGTCGTGGGGTGAACACACCAGTTGATTAAAAATCTAATGTTAAATTTGAAAAATAACGAAAATGATGCCGTATTCGATGAAATTTGCAAAAAAAAAGCGAAGATTAAAACAAAATTTCAAAAAATAAAGGCTATTTTTTAGACAGCATCCCCTGGTTGAAAAGTCACCAACATCCACTGACACAGTAGTGTATACTTGTGAAAACAACTCAAAAAATTAAATATTTAAATAAAAATTTAATCATGTAATTATGTGTCTCCAAGCTTTGCTTCCCGGACGTCCCTGTAGGTATATGCCTGCTCAGATATATTTTGTCTATTTTAGCAGGATATTGCCGTGAAATTCTCAGCTCAGCTACACTCTCGACCAGCCAAATAATATTAATGATCGGGAAAATATTTTTTATATTTACCTAGGTGTACATGTTAATTTCTTTTCCATTTAGTCTAATCTATCTATATAATAAAAATGAATTTCTTTTTCTTTGTAAGCGCAGATCTCTCAAATGCCTGCACCGATTTGGCTAATTTTTTTTAAATGTTCGTAATAGTCCAATTCAGGTTAATACGTAAAAAAACATCGGAAAAGTTGCCCGGAAAATTAGAAAATTCACGGAAAACTAAAACAAAATCTGTTTAGCCAACCTAGCTTGCCAAACAATAAAAGAACTAAACTAGCAAACTAACCATGTGTTGGCAGCCCTATCTGTCAGATTTTTGAATTGTCATTTATTCTTAATAGCATAGATAAAAGAGATCTAACCACATTATCGTTGAAGAAGAATTTAATAATGCAACAAAGATTTAAAAAAACTATCTATTTTTTTTAAAGTACATTTAAAAACAAAAATAAAAAAATAAACTGCAACGGATCGTTGCTAAACTTTATCCAATGTACTATCTTATTCTAAAATAAAGTACTTTAAAATATAATTTTACAAAAAACTATATATGACCTTTTTTGTGGTCCTCGAGGTACTTAATTACAATGAATTTTAAATCCCACAAATATTAATTTGACAATTTAATTGATGAACTCAAAAATTGTTATTTAATTAAATAAACTGCAACGGATCGTTGCTAAACTTTATCCAAATTCATTTGAAATATTAATATGTTTATTCCTTTATTATTAATCAGATATCACTTGCAATTTGCAGTTCATGATGACCATGCGCGGATCCAGGAGGGCGGTCGCCCCCCCCCCCCCCCAAAGCATTGGAGATCAACATTTTTTATATGTTTATTTAATTTTTTTTAATATAACATTAAATTTTAAAATTGAAGAAAATAAAGTTCTATGTGGGGGGGGCGGCGTCTCTGCCCCCCCCCCCCCCCGCTTGGACAATTCTCGACCGCGACACACTTCCGAGATCAAAAGTAGATCTTATATACTGGCGACCGCCCCCCCCCCCCCCAAATCAGAGGTCTGGATCCGCGCCTGATGTTGACTTTATTTCAAAAATAATGATCGATTCTCATTTAACAGTCGAGGAATAACCATTCTACATTGGATTTTTGACGTTTCGGTTTTTATTGGTAGCCATTGCTGAGGACATGGAGGAATCGACTTAAAATCAAAAATAACGATCGATTCTTATCTAATACTAGAGGAATAACCTTATTGCATTCCATTTTTGATGTTTTGACTATTAATGGCAAGCTCTACTGAAAACGAGGAAGAATCGACTTAAAATCAATAAGACTAAATTCTTTTATGATAAACAACTCAAACTTGAGAATAAGATAATTTTTTATAAATAGAGATTTTTAATACATTTTAAATATTTGTTTCATCTTATTTGTTATGAGTGTATATTACAGTTAAATAGAATCTCAAATTATATCTATTTAAGACTTTAAAATAAAACAATTATATTTATTCTCTGTTACTAATAAAACATCAATAAAGCAGCCACGTGGGGGTTCAGGGGCGAAGCCCCCTGGTTAGTAAACAGGCCCGCCGAAGGCGGGCCTTGAAACTAGTATATAATAGTTACAGATTTAGATATTAGGGAGAAAGAGAGGAGAGCTGTCGCATTCACTCGTCAAGTATCACACACACAAACACACATTCACGAATCCATCAGGATAAATTATTAATTCCAATTAGAATTCAATCAACCCCTGTGCCCTTGCATAATGTAGTATGGAAGGATAAACAGTCTCCACCCTAGAGCAGGCCTAGAGCCCCCCTTCATTCTCTAAACTCTTTAGTCTAAACTTCATTCATTCATTCATTCCTTTATGTCTTCACAAAAAATAAAATCTTAGAATTCAAATTAAAGACTATTCTATTGTCAATACATTATCAGTTTTCTTCGATTTTTGCCTAAAAATGTTATTATTTTTAAATTCTTTTTGGACCCTCTTTTTGCTCATTATCAATTTTCCATAGTGAGTCATTTTCAAAAGGTCGTATTGGTTATATATGTAAAATTTAGTACAAATCGATCAAAGTTAGTCCAGTCAAATTGTGATCAAATGGGCCCCCCTATGGGGAAAGACTTGGGGTAGTTCTCATTTTTTCCATATATCGCTGGTCCGGAAGAAAAACGTCGTAAGTCAAAAATTAACTTTTTTCAGTAGAGACGATTGAAATTTTCTTAAAAGTTGAAGTTGCTGTAACTTCTTTACATAAAGTTTTTGGAGTAAATGCGATTTACCAAAATTAGGACTTTTAGTTAAGTTTTCATGAAAATTATATTCAACAATTTATCTCTACAATATTCCTCTTAAAAATATTATAAATTATTATATTTTGACTTCTGACGTTTTTCTAGATATTTTTTCTTAATATTTTTTACTTGGTACTACGTCATATTTCTAGTTGGGTCAATTTTGTTGATAACAGAACTTAAAATTCGTATACAAACAAGGGCTCTTACCTATTTGGGTCGTTTTTCTTGACATTTTGAACATAGTATCTTAACGAAGGATGGCACAATACTGAATTATGACGATCTTCTTGACAGCGTCGAAAACACTTCGTAGCAAGTGAAAAACGACAGAACAGCTTTCTACCGACCGGAACTTGAACTAGACGTATGTCATTTTTCTAGCGAATAGAATATATTTTTTTATAAAATATGGTATGAATAACTCAAATATCGTATTTTTTGACTTGTGACGTTTTTCTTCCGGACCAGCGATATATGTTTTTTGGGGCGCTGAATCCAAATATGAGGTCACCCACCAAAATTTTGTGACGCAACTTTGATTATTTATGTCCATCGATTAAATTAATAAGTTGTAGGGAAATAAGGACAATAGCTTAAGCAAATAATTTTTATTTTTTGCCAATGGTTCTTCAACTTTGTTGGCTTTGTTTGAGCCCTGAGGAAGTCAACAAAGTTGACGAAACGTTGGCAAAAAATAAAAATTATTTGCATAAGCTATTGTCCTTATTTCCCTATAACAACTTATTAATTGTAGAAAATGCAAAAAAAAAGGTGAAAATTTCCATTTTTCGCTTATAACTCAAAAACTATCAATTTTTCGTAAATATCCTTTCTATTCAAAATGAAAGATCATAAAATTCCTAAAAAATTTCTCATTAAGGTTTTTTTTCTCCGACCAACCGTTCGGACTCAAGCGCGAAATCCAAGTTTTCGACCTCGGCAGCCCCCCCGGATCACCCAAAAACTCACCATTTATCCAATTAAGATGAAACTTTGTTTTAATTATAGCAAATTTAATCTAGTTTAAAATTGTATAGAGTGGTCTTTGTCCAAAACGTGCTCTTTCATGCTCAAAATGGGAAACTATCGAAAAAAGTGCGAGTTTTTGGGTGATCCGGGTGGGCTGCCGAGGTCGAAAACTTGGATTTTGCGCTTGAACCCGAATGGTTGGTCGGTGAAAAAATCTAAATAATAAAATTTTTAGAAATTTTATGATTTTTCATTTTGAATAGAAAGGTTATTTACGAAAAGTTTTAGCCTCGTAACCACTGTATACATATGAACGGTGCTAAAATTTTAGGTTATGTTTTTTTAACGTGACTGTACTTCTCACACTACTATATCCTCTTTATGAATGGATCGTTTCCAAGCGACTGTTCTTATATCCCCTCCACTAAAAATAATCGCTCTAATATGTTTTTTTTGTTTTTTATCTAAACTACGTGGTAAATAATTTCAATTTTTTTTTAAGTTATTCCGAATATATTATTCTAACAAATATTAGTTTTTCATCAAGATGGTGAAAGTCCTTCAATGAAAATAAAATAAAATAATGATCATTTTCCCACCCTTTCCCAATCTACCCTATGTAAAAAATGTCATTTTTAATCGCAATTATTTCATGATTGGTGTGGTAAATCGTCTTCAAATTTAAACAGTGTGTTTATTATGCTTTTAATGACTTATATTCCAAGTTTCGAAGACTTCTTGAATTTTTGCATTTGTGAAAGAACTACCTGAAAACAAGCAATTTTTGTCAGTGGCTGGTTTCAGCTAGAAAACTAACTATCAAATCGATTAAATATTTTTCAGGACTGTGTCTTAGGACTGTATACTCAATGATGATGATTTTTCAGCTAATAATAGTATGGAATCAAATATTTATTTGTCCTTAAAAAAATATGGCTTTTCTTTTGCTCATTATGAATGATATATGTCAATTTGAATTGTGTGTGTGTGGGTGGGTGTGTTTGATGAAATCGATGATGGATGGCAATTGAAGCCAGTCAGTCAGTCCCTCTGTCTGTCATTGATCTCTCTTAGGAACAAGTGTATATATGTTGTGTGTGTGTGTTTGTTGATCTTGCTAATTTCCTTCAAATATTTAAAATGGCTCAAAAAGGGTCCGGATAGCAGCATTAATTACGTTTTAAAGTCTGCGTTCGAGTAAAATCTATCGTCTCTCTCTCTCCTGGGGACTAGTAATTTATTATTCAATCCCAAACTAATTATATAAGTGGAATAGGAGGAAAGCAAGCCCAAGTGGAAGGAAAGCAGCCGAGAAAGAGTGTGGCCTTGGCCTTGATGACGCCGAGGGACCAGGATGACTCGGCAAGGGGCCTTAGTAGACAACAACACTAGCAGTTTTAGTTAACTGCCTGCCTGCCTGGCTGCCTGCCCCAAGTTCCTATATTCCGAAACTAAACAAGCGACCCCTTCGCGGTTCAACACTCATCAAGAGGCAAACACCAAAATCAAAAACACTTGCTGCCAAGAGCGTGAGGAGAGGGGTCAGGGGAGAGGGCAGGACCAAGACACCAAAAGAGGAAACTGTGGATTACAAATAAATTAACTATAAACAATTTAGAAAAACTAAATTAACTGTAAGAAAAATCAACTGATGTGGTCAGCACACAACTTTCACTTATTTGAAATCATCGGGACACTCCTAATTTACACCCCCTACCTTTATTTCAATCGGATTGAAAATTTGACGCAACTCATGACACTTGATAAATACGCTAATTAAAAAAAAAACGTAGGAGGCGTTTTTGAGAAAATAAAAAAAAACAAAAAATCTTTTAAGTAAATGTCCACTTCCGGTCTTCCGATTTCAACCAAAAGCTTGCTATACTCCTTCTAGCCTATATCAAGCTTAAGTTTCGAATTTCGTATCTCTGAGACTTATGGTTGCGAAACGCAGGGGGGAGGTAAATTCTTACGTACGTAAACATCAACTTCCGGTTTTTCTATTTTAGCCAAAATCTTGTTATACTTCTTGTAGCCTCTAGATAACTTAAGTTTCAAATTTGAAAAATTATTTGAAAAAAATAAATGTTTTGTTAATAAGTACCAAAATTTGGATATAATCGTTCATGGTTCAGATTTTGTAGTATTGTAATCATGCATGAAAAAAATTGTTTTTTTCCTTCTTTTTTTCGAAATATCCCAAAAACGGCTGAAACTATTTTGATTAAAAAAATTGAGTGAAACCATGGCATTTCGGTCTACAAAAAAGGCCTAATAAGTGAACATCGAAAAAATTGTTTTGTCAAAATGTCTGTTAGTTAGTCTGTGCGTTACCAAATTTTTGTGGACGAGCTAGCTCAAAAACTAGTTTGAATATCGAAATCAAATTTCACACGTAGTTTTGGTCCATTGAGATTAAGAGCTGATTAGATTTTGGTGCATATCGACCCAAAATTAAAGGGGGTGGAGGAGGGGTTAAAAATAAAAAATCTAGGCTATTTGAACAATTTCAACCAAATTTTGTATACATAATCAGTGGAGCGCCAGAAGTCTAAAAATGCAAAAACTAACCGCCCAAAATAGGGGGGTGTAGGGTCAAAAAATGAAAATCTTGGCCATTTACCAAACTCAACCAAATTTTGTATACTACATAATCAGTGGAACCCCAGAAGTCTAAAAATGCAAAAACTAACCTCCCCCCCTACATGATTATAAATAATTCTAGGGGCCAGGTTGTATGTATGTAAAGTCAAGTCGATGGCCACATCAGAATACGTCAGCTTATTATTTTAATTTTTTGTTTCATTGATTTTGAGGGCCCCGTTATTTTACCGCTTAGGGCCCCCACTTGACTTGATCCGCCACTGGAACTAGCAATGCTAAATGTCTATTACAGTGATTCTCAACCACTGTGCCGCGGAACTTTAGTGTGCCGCGAGATTCTTGAAGTGTGCCGCCACAGCTAGACAGTGGTCCCTCCTGAATTGATAATTATTTTTTTTACATATCTTTAATACTTTTAATCCAAATATTTATTTGATCATTTGAACTAAAGAGATAATAACATTTTACAGGATGCAGAATGTCCTATGATAATTTTATAGGTAGATCAATCAATAAACCAAATAAAATTCTATTAATTTATTTTATTGTTAGTGTGCCGTCAAATTTATAAATTATTAAAAGTGTGCCGTGACGAAAAAAAGGTTGAGAATCACTGGTCTATTAGAATAATAGAGAACAAACAAATGCCTATTGAATATACATGCAAATTAATATTAAAACTATTTCAACTTAATATGAGAAATCTTATGTCTAAAGGTCTTAGCACAGGCTCTGTCATGTGCGAACTGGTTAGTGCTAAGAGAACTACGCTGAACAAGTTCGCATACGCAAGGGCTAAAAAGACGGAGTTTGCTAGGCCCCTCAAGGGTTAGAGGAAATAAAATAGAAACTCACATTTGGAAAAGAAGCGAGGTGAAGCTGGTTGACTCGGAGAGACTCGCTTGCAATCTGGATTAACCACTGAGACACTGAAATTCAGAAATAGTAAATTAATATTAAACTTATGAAATACCTACTCTTATCTTATTAAACGAGCAAAAAGTGTATATTTATATATTTGAATAATTTTTCTATTTTGAAAATGGCTCTACCGATTTTGATGGAACAAACTCTATAAAGTTTTGAGAAAGCAGTCTGGCTAGGTCTGGACCTGATCAAAATTCATCTTAATTGACTTTTTCTTAATTAAAGTAATTATTGACAGATGAAAATGTCAATAAAAAAGTTTGTTTACATTTTTTTCAATTATCTTTTATTTATTGTTTTTTTTTTTAAATCCCACTAAAATTTTATAACAAATTTTATTATATGTTAAAATTAGAAAATTTTGAATATTTTTTTATTTAATTGGCTTCGGAAAGATGCCCATTTAGCCAGCCCATCATAATTATTATTTATTAGAAATTGAAATTTTAATAGTGTTTTATCTCCTTTATTTTTAAAGTTTTACATTTTTATCTGACTGCCTACTGCTGAGAAGAAACGCCTAGGATTTCAAGAGTAGGCAACCATACTGCCTAGATTTATTGTTTTTTTTTGTTTTTTTTTTAAATGAATATATTGGAGTTATAAGATCAGGAATGCTTTTCCATAATTTTGTCAACTGGTTCGCAGTAAATTTACTTTCTGTTCAAAAAGTACCTGGAATTTATAAATATTTATTTTATTCCTTCAAAGGACCCATAACGGAGGAAATTCAATTTATTAATGGAAAAACTATTTGTTTTAGCATATTGGGGCCTCACTTGTTATTTGTAGAAAATTTTCTTCGCTTTAAAATAGTATTTTTAGTTTGTCGTTTGGATAAATAGATTAGAAGATACAGATAAGTAAAGTCGATAATACATGAACTGTTGATTATTTAAACTATTTACTGTAAATTTTAGAATTAAACATTTTGAAATGTTCAAGGACGTGCCTAGAGCTAGGGCCAGGGCAGCGCCCCCCCCCCTAGAAAAAGAAATAAAATCTTTTATCTTAGGAACTAGAACATGTAAACATATTTCCCCTAATTCATAACGGCGTCTTTTTTAAGATAATTTATAATATTAAACTTATAAACTACATAATATTTATTTCAATTTTATTCATTTATTTCAAACTCGCACCCCCTCTCCCTCAAAACTAAAATAAGCTACCCCCCCCCCCTAGCTCAATTCCAGGGCCAGCCTTGGATTTCTTAATAAGAAAAATGTTCTCTTGCTATTTGTATAGGTTTCGTGAATATGGTAATTAATTTCGATATAAAGTCTATATTGACTGGGATAAGGCATAAGAATCGTAAAGATTGCTAATTGGTACAGGGCAGAGGCATAGCCAGGGGGTTTTGGGGGTCAGAACCCCCCTCTCCCCAAGGGCAGGGCTCCTGGAATGAGTAATGACAACGACAAACCGTTTCTTATGGCAAACTAACTGTAATTAAATATATTTCATATGTTTAATCAAGAATTATGTTCTTTTTTAATTTTTTGAAGTAGCTATTTAGTCCAGTTATTTTGTTCTCTAAAGAGCAACTCGTGGGAAAGTTTTGGGGTAGTTTTGATTTCTTAATCCTATGTTTTTTGATGTGCTGAATCTGAATCTGAGTGCTCCAAGTAAACGTTCAAGTCAATAAAATATCCTAGAGAATGAGATAGAAAGCAAGTTTCTAGGATGAGTGGTTTTCATTTTATGAAGGAAAACTGCAATTTTTTGAAAAAAATTAGTTTTTCAAAAGTTCAACCCCATTGCGGCACGGGTTACCATTATCCAATTAAGATGAAACTTTTAATTGTATTAAATTTAATCTAGTTTAAAAATATTTAGAGTGATTTTTGTCGAAAACGTGCTCTTTCATGGTCAAAATGGGAAAAAATCAAAAAAAGTGAAAGTTTTTAGGATTTGTGGAAATAGGAAAATACGCCAACTTTCAACTAGCGCTTGAGCCCGAACGGGTGGTCGGAGAAAAAATCTAAAAATTAAAATTTGTAGGGAATTTTATGAACTTTCATTTTGAATAGTTTTACGAAAAGTATATAGTTTTCGAGTTATAAGCAAAAAATCGCCAAGAAAATGAGAATTTTTAACCGACTTCAAAAAAGAAGGAGGTTCTCAATTCGACAATTTTTTTTTTTGTGTCTATTTTATCTCATATCTCCGCCAATTGTGAAGCAATTTTGATGATTTTTTTGCATTGGTTTCAGTCTAGTTTCCGATTGGTCCCGTTTTTTTTCATTGGTATTGGACCTTTTTTGATATGTTTGTTCAGACATATTTGTTTATGAACCGATTTTAATGATTCTTTTTTGATTGAAAAGAGGGTACCTTAGGGGTGGTACCATATTAATTTGGTCAAGTTATGAAGATATGATCAATGACGAAATAACGTAAATCTCCAATTCTTATGACCAAATCATGGAAATTATAATAAATAAAATAAATCTTTTATAAAAAAATCTTAAAACATTCATTTAAAACCCGCAAACGTTTCGAGAGAATTTCTATATTTATGAATTGAATTTTATTATCATTTTCTGATTCATTCGCCTGACGCTTTCTCTTACGAGATGCATGCAAGGTATTATTATCTTAAGTCACTATTAATAACGTCACTAAAAAGAGAAAAATAAAAATAATTTTTATAAAAAAAAATAAAACCGACTTCAAAAAACTTAAATGCAACAAATAAAATAATAATAACTTAAAAATAAAATAAAATCCACTAAAAGGTGTAAAATAATTATCTTATTTAGTTACAACTAAACGACGAAATATTAACATGAAATTACTTTTTGAAGTCGGTACCAAAGATATGCATTTTATGAATCGCACTCGACCGATCTTACTTAGTACGTTTGGCGGGTACGCCATCGCTTATAGGTATAGTTTGTTTGGCACCGACTTCAAAAAGTAATTTCATGTTAATATTTCGTCGTTTAGTTGTAACTAAATAAGATAATTATTTTATACATTTTAGTGGATTTTATTTTATTTTTAAGTTATTACTATTTTATTTGTTGCATTTAATTTTTTTGAAGTCGGTTTTATTTTTTTTTATAAAAATTATTTTTACCTTTATTTTAGCATTTTTGACAATGTTCCGTGACGAAATTTTGTTAGCTACCTCAGATTCGGATTCAGCACACCCAAAAACAACAATACATGTGGCCATCTACTTGACTTTACCATACACTTCTGGTTGAGTTTGATAAAAGGGCCTAGATTTTGATCCTCCCCCCATTTTGGGAGGATAGTTTTTGCATTTTTAGTCTTCTGGTAGCACACTGATTATGTGTACAAAATTTGTTTGACTTTGGTCCAAGGGCCTAGATTTTCATTTTTTGACCCCGCCCCCTTTTTAGGGGTTTGTTTTTGCGTTTTTACTGTTCTAGGGGCCCAATGATGATGTATACAAAATTTGGTTGAGTTTGCTCAAATGGCCTAGATTTTTATTTTTTGACCCCTCTCTCCTCATAATTTTGGAGCCAGTAAAAAAAATATTTTCGATATTATAGGTTCATTTTATAGTATCTTTCATTTTTCTTGTTTTTTTAGTCTGAAAATATTAAAATTTTTAATTTTAGCCCCCCCCCCTTAATTTTGGGTCGATATGCACCAAAATCTAATCAGCTCTTAATCTCAATGCACCAAAACTACCTGTGAAATATGGTTTTGATTTTCACACTAGTTTTTGAGCTAGCTCGTCCACAAAATTTGGTAACGCACAGACTGACTAACAGACATTTTGACAAAAAAAATATAATTTTTTCGATGTTCACTTATTAAAGCTTTTTTGTAGACCAAAATGCCATGGTTTCACCCAATTTTTTTAATCAAAATAGTTTCTGTCGTTTTTGAGATATTTCGGAAAAAAGATTCAAAAAAATCACTTTTTTCATGCACGATTATAATACTTGACCATACCCTGTATGGTAAAGTAAAAAGGGTTGAAGAAATTACAACTAACCCAAAACTTTCCGTGTAAAAACACAATTTAACTTGTCTATTTGTTTTAATAAAAAAAATTCCCACTAAATATTTTGCTTTGTTGATTGAACCCCCCCCCCCCCTCATTAAAATTTTCTGGCTACGCAACTTGTACAGTGATGCCAGATCATTTCGATAAATCTGATCATTTCAAGGTGAAAAATAATTATTAATTAAAAAATTAATTAATAATCTGTCTAGCAAAAAGTTATACCAAAAAATTATTCGTTTTTTTTCCTAAACACAATTATATAGTTACTTGTAATTTATACGACCCACAAGGGCATAAAAGTTCAATTCAATTTATCCTGGCCAGAGAGTTCTGTTGGCAACACTGGTTGACCCTCCCTCGCTCTGACGTCATAGATTAGCAAGAAGCTTCCATTCCACACCTTAATTGCGTTTTAAAGTGCATATTATCTTATTATATATTAATATAATCTTAATCGAAAAAAAATGTCTGAATCATTCGATAAAGTCTTATGGAGATATTATTCAGAAAAAATGCGGGCCGAAAGAGATCTGGCCGTTCAGAAAAGGAAAAATGAAATGTTATTTAGCCTATGGCAGGTAGGAATTAGTTACTAATTAATGGAATAATTAAATATTTATTTATTTATATATTTATTTATTTATTTGAAGCATATAAAAGCGAAGCAGGAGGAAGAACATGAAAATAATTTTTTGGAAAATATTCGACAAATGATACAAGCAGAACATGAACAATTATATAGAAGGGTATTTTTATTTAGTTATTTATATTTGAATGAATAATTCATTTAAAATTTTAATTATATTTTTTATTTAATTAGATCCAAGATGAGACGAAGAATACAATGGAAACTCGAAGGGATTCTATTAAAAATGAAATTGAAACTTTAAAAGAAAATGTAAAATATTTATTTATTTATTTATAAATCAATTAATTAATTAGCAATCTATTCTCTATTGATTTATTTTTTTAGATTGTCGATAAAACTAATTCACTGGAAAGTAATATCGACCTATTGGACATTAGAATGGGAGATTTAAAGAAAAATGTAAACTATTTATCTTATCTTATCTTATCTTATCTACTCTTATTAAACGAGTAAAAATTGTATATATATAGAATCGTTTCTCGAAAACGGCTCTTAACGATTTGGATGAAATTCACGGGTTAGGAGGGTTTTGGGTTGGACATTCGATCTGTCACGGTCTCATCTTCGGCTAAGTTGTTTTTGATGGGTTTTTTGTTAATTGAAATAATTATTCACAGGTGGTTGTCTCAAGAAAAATGTATAATTACATTTTTACTCAATTTCCTTTTAACTATTAATTGGTTTTTTAATTTTAAATTCCAGTAATAGATCATTACAAATATTATTATATATATTAAAAGTTAGCCAATTTAATTTATTAAAAATCGAGTTTTAAATCCCACAAACGTATTTTTTCTACATTAGAATTTGGCAATTTAATTGATGAACTCAAAAATTGTTATTTAATTGAAAAAAATTATACGGTATTTACATATATACTTACCTATACATATATACACATAATCTGTGGGCCACTACAAGGCTTGAAATGCAAAAACTGGGTGAGGGGGCGAGGGTGGGGGAGTGAGGTGAGTGGTGGAGGGGTACGAGGGGTGTAGGTGGCGGCGGATGTGGGGTGAAGTGGTGGGGGTCCGGGGGGAGGGTTTGCTCAGTGGCCAGATACTTTATATAATAGTGGAATATTAAAGAGGAAATTACTAGGGTCGAAATATTGAATACCCTAGAAAATTTTAAATATTTATGCTTTTTAGATAATCGTGTATAGAAAAACTTGAAGAGAAATTATATATTATATGTATCAGCCAAAGTTGGATGCGCTGGGTTCAATAAAACGTTTCGGTCTGAATTTATTTGGCCAGAGTTATACACAAAATGCGGTAGACATTTGGGATTGAACCAAGACATGTCAAAAATAAAAATTGTAGCTTCATGTAAATTTATAACGTGCCTGCGACCAAAGGTTGGCATTCAACTGAGAAATTATAATATGTCAGAAGGGTTCTTTTTACTTTTTTTTAATGAAAATGATGAGAGAAGGAGTTACACCAAAAAGGTGCAACCCCTAAAGGCCTGGGTTGGCCCCTCCATCGTGAAAAGAAGAATAAAGAATTTTATGGGCTGGGCGGGGTTCGAAAATATCTGTGGATACGAGTCTTAAATAGCTGAAGGTTATAAGTCGCGGGAAAGATGTTGTCAGGGAGCGAGTTCCAGTCTCTGTACTTAGTATAACCCGAGGGGTGAACCGTGACCTAAAATCGTGTACACCTATTTCTACTTCCACTTTCATTTCCAAGTAGAAGACAATTGATGACAATATATTATCTAATGAATTCCAAATAATTCCAAAGACGGTCTACACCTAATTCCAATCGCGGTTTACCCCTCTGTATAACCTTTCTGAAAGATATTTAAAAATAATCCATTTAATATCGGATCTAATAGCTTGTGATTTTCTTTTAAATTTAAACTATACTTCTATCGTTAATTTAAAACTATTAAATAGAAAAATGAGTATTTCCTGCTTGCTCTCCAATCCAATCTATGGGGACGTTCATAAATTACGTCACAGGGGGCATCTCAGATTTGTGATAAAATGTGACAAGGGGGCCGGTGATCTTGAAAATTGTGATGTCACAAAAGTCAAATTAAAAAAATTTCAAATATATTTTTTAGATTTCAGGTTATTACCTATTATTCCAACCTGAAAATGTTAGTAAAATAAATCTAGACAAAAAATTGTAAGCAAGCAATTTTTAGCAAAAACAATTTTTTTTTTCAAATAAATAATAAAAGTGATAGTGTAACGTCACAATACAGTGGGGGCTCAATGAAAATGTGACACAGCGGGAGGGGGGTCTAAAAATCTTGAAATTCGTGTGACGTAATTTATGGACGGCCCCTATTGTTACGCAGAGCATAGTACCCTCCATAAAGCCCAAACCTTTCGAAACTTTACTTCCTCGATTAATTTCGATTTAAGCAGAATTAAAAATTGGAAATCTCTTGTCTAATAGGCCCGTAGATAGGGACTTTCCTGACATTTCCTTTGATTCGAGCTCATTGGAATTTTCTTACAAAATATCATTGTTGCGAGTCACCCTGGGTTTTGACTTTCTTGGAATGACCACATTACTTCAGTAGCAAAAGTTGCTGCATGTAAGCTTGGTTTTCTTTTGCGGAACAGACGCTTTTTCACGCCCGCTTTACTTTTTACACTATACAATGCTCAAATTCGCCCCTGTCTCGAATATGGCTTGTATCTGTGGAGAGGAGCCTCCAATCATTGCTAATTTTGCCACTAGGGTTAGATTCGAGGGAGTAAAAACAACTCTTCTGACATAGGTACACTCAACAGCAAAAAAAAAACCGGACACTTGATAATTTTTATTTTTTGATAAAATGAATTAAAATAATTTTCTCATAAAATAACTGAACCAAAATATATTAAATAATAATAAACATAATTTAATTATTTTCGATTAATTCATGGAAACTTAATATTATATCAAAAAAAAAATGAATTTAATGAAAATCGATCATTTATTCTTTGTCTTCGAAACTGTTCATACTTTTATCGTATAAAAGCTCATATACGAGACATTTTTTTACTTTACCATACAGGGTATGGTCAAGTATTCTAATCGTGCATGAAAAAAGTGTTTTTTTTTGCTTCTTTTTTTCGAAATATCTGAAAAACGGCTGAAATTAGTTTGATTAAAAAAATTGAGCGAAACCATGGCATTTCGGTTCTACAAAAAATCCCTAATAAGTGAACATCGAAAAAATGATATTTTTCGAGATAATAACTGTTTTGTCAAAATGTCTGTTAGTCTGTCTGTGCGTTACCACATTTTTGTGGGTGAGCTAACTCAAAAACTATTGTGAATATCAAAACCTAATTTCACACGTAGTTTTGGTCCATTGACATTAAGAGCTGATTAGATTTTGGTGAATATCGACCCAAAATTAAGGGGAGAGGAGGGGGGGGTTAAAAATTAAAAATCTAGGCCATTAGAGCAAACTCAACCAAATTTTGTATACATAATCAGTGGGACCACAGAAGTCTAAAAATGCAAAAACTAACCATCCAAAATGGGAGAGGGGGGGGTCAAAAAATTAAAAAACTAGACCCTTGTACCAAACTCAACCAAATTTCGTATACATAATCCGTGGGCCCACAGAACTCTAAAAATGCAAAAACTAAGAGCCCAAAATGGGGGGGGGGGGTGGTTTGTAGGGCCAAAAAATGAAAATATAGGTCTATGAACCAAATTTTGTATACATAATCAGTGGACCCCCCAGAAGTCTAAAAATGCACAAACTAACCCCTCCCCCCTACATGATTATAAATAATTTTATTGAATATTAAATATAAGTGAGGGGCCAGGTTGTATGGTAAAGTTAAGTGGATGGTCACATCAGAACGTGTCAGTTTATTTTAATTAATCATGTTTTTTTTATTTTAAAAGATAGCCGTTATAATTTTCTGTTTTTTAAAATCATTTATTAACCCCAAAAAAATTAAAAGGCCATATTATCTTTGAAAATAATTTTTTTAATTACCTATCTAGTCAAAATATGGAAATATTTTATTTTTTAATATTATACTTATTCATTTTATTTAAAAATTATCAAGTGTCCGGTTTTTTTTGCTTTTGAGTATATAATTAAAAATAATTCATTCCTTCTCGCATCTAGTAGATGACAACCTCTTGTGATTTTCTTATCTATTTCTTCTATCGGCATTTTGAACTTGTATTCTAATTACATTAAGCTACATATGCCAGGTTTCTAACTCAAAACGAAGATTGATTATTGTATCATAAAGAGAAACAAAGAGGTTTTCGTCTGCTTGATGCAAATAAACATACACACATATATGAAAAATATATATCTATGTATATATTATATTATTTATTTGTTTGAGACTATAGTTTCGAAGGCTTGGCCTTCATCATCAGTCTTTTTTAATTATAAATATTATTTTTCATGGGGTCTGTATCGTAAAGATATTGAAAATTTTTTGATCTTTACTTAGCCGAGAGCCAGTTAGAATTAAAAAACAATTTTCAGGACACTATATGTGTGTATGTTTATTTGCATCAAGCAGAGGACAACCTTTTTGTTTCTCTTTAAGAATCAACAACTCTGCTACTCTCGGCAAAATAAAAACTTTTCAATTAATTATTCTAATTTATTATTTGAAACAGAATTTAAGTATATTTTTATTTGTTTCATTTTAGGTGGGTGAATTAAAAATGAAAATAAATTCAAATTTGGAAGAAGAAAAAGATGAAGGAAACGATGGGACTGATAATACTGAGGATGAAGAAGCGCTTCCAGGCTTAAAATATTTTAAGGGGGAATAGAATTATAAAAGATATATGGAAATACGCCATTGTATTGTGCTAACATAACACAACTTCAATGATTAATTTACCTATCTTCTCTTTAGCATTTATAAAAATAAATATGTAGTACATTAATTAAATATTTTTATTCCAAACATGAATTATTTTTTTATTTTTTTTTTTTGTTCCCTAAAGAATGTTTTTAGCCAGAGACAAAATGAGTGACTGAATCGCTTATGTTTTAAGTTTAACTAACGATGACATTCATTAAAAAATTGCAATTCAATCTTTTGTATAAACAAAGTATGCATTTTAGTTTTTCATAGATTTTTACTTTACCATATGTAGTATGAGCAAGTATTGTATTTATTTTACCATACTGGGTTTGCTCAAGTATTATTTGTAATATATATGCATGAAAAAAGTGTTATTTTTTAAACGTTTTCAAGTTTGTTCCGAAAATTGAAATACTCCTCTATAATCTTTAAAAGGATCGTAGGGAGTTGGACAAGATTTAAATCAAACGCAGTTTCTTTTAATTAAATGGAAAATTAAAGAAAAAACATTTTTAAAGGGTATGTCTTTTCCAAAACATCAATAATTTTTCATTAAAACAAAGATAAAAATATAAATGTTTTTTTTCTTATGGTTAGAACTCTTGACAAATAAGTTTATCAAATGAAAAAAATTCCTTGTGTGTCAACTACTGGGTACTTTACCTTAATTAAAATCCAGCATTTAAATTAATTTAAAAAAAATTTCTGAAAAATAAGCCTTATTATTTAACACCTCTAAGTACCCTCACCATCACCGTGAATTAAGATAGATATAATAATTTATATTGGAATAAAACATAGAATATTTAAATAAGTACAGCCCCTGGCCAGCTTCCTGGATATATACAGCTACAGGGCCGGCTCATATTGTGTCAGGGCTTAGGGATTTTTCCCCGAGACTTCCTAGATTTATACAGCTACAGGGCCGGCTCATATGTCAGGGCTTAGGAATTTTTCCCCCGAGACCCCGCGCCTTCATTGTTCTAACAATTATTGGCACATATTATAAACAAGAGTGGATTAAGAGGGGGGGGGGGTGTCCACCTGGCTCCAGCGGGAAAGGCATATTGTGTTTTTTAGCTTAATCAGACTGTTAATGGTGGGATGTTCTCTGATATTCAGGGTGGGTCACGGGAAACGGATGTTTTTCAGAAAAGCATAACTCAGCAGATTTTTCAAAAAAAAAAAAAGTTTTCATAGGAACAATCACTAAACTATGCCATTATTGAATGCTTATGGGCGAAAAATTATGTCTGACAACTGATGGCCATTTTCACGAAAACAAATTCGAAGATAAAAATGAGCTTCATCGCTCATTTTGATGGCCAAATCCTCATTTTCTTCAAACATGTCGAGCGTTGTTGGTAATCTCGCTAATTCAACTGTTGGACTATCGTAATTTTATACGGGTGAAGCCCTGGGTCTTTGTGTAAAATTCGCTGCACAGGGCTTTGAAGAAACTTTGGCAAGAGTGGATCACAAACTTTCGTGAGCGCCTTCGAATTTGTGTTCGCGAAAATGGCCATCATTTATCAGACATAATTTTTCGCCTTCATAAGCATTCAATAATGGCATAGTTTAGCGGTTTTTCCCATAAAAATAAAAATACTTTATTGCGGAAAATCCGCAGAGTTATGCTTCCCCTGAAAAATGCAACCCCGTGACTCACCCTGTATATAATCGTTTGCATATAGACCTTGAAGCGAGAAGTTGGATCCAATGGTGCCAGGTCATTACTTGCATTCAATTTGCAAGGCGTTGACTTTATCGCTCCGGTTATAATTTTATCAGAGATTTGAATTTTATGCTATGCATTTTTGCGAGTAGTTTGCCACTTAAATATCTGATTTATTAATTAAAGTTCACATGTTATGTTTAAAATAAATAAATTTATATCGTCTATGATATTTCTTAATTCCGGAAATCGGCAAGCTATTTACTTAATTCATGAATTCGACAAAATGTTTCCTATTTCCAGAAAAAGGCAATTTCACTTATTAGGCGTATCATATATACAGGGTGATTCATCGGTCTGTCCTCTCTTTATAACTCTCTTATTTTAAGTCAGAGAGAAAACTCTTTAAATATAATTTACATGATATATTATTGTCTATCTACGTACTACGTACACTCTACTACGTACCATATGCATTTATATACAGGGTACTCCGTTTAACCGCAACAATATCTAACTTTATAATTAGTTAACGGAAAACCTATATATATATATATATATATATTTATTTATTTATTTCAATAGCTAATTAGATTCCCTTTTATAAAGATATTAAGTAATAAGGGTCTAAAATTATAAACTAAGAAAGTTATTACCTTGTCTTCGTTCCATGCCTTACTTTGTCAATAATATAATACAAAAATATCATTCAACGAATAAAGGTAAATAACTACTTAATTTATAATTTTAGAACCCTTATTACTTGATACTTTTTTAAAGGGAATCTAATTTACTATCTTAATACATAAATATATATATATATATATATATATATATAGGGTGTTCCATTGCTAAGAAATATAAAGTTACACATTGTTGCACTTAAACGGAGCCAACTCTCTCGTATACAAATGCATATGGTACATAGATAGACAATAATATATCATATAAATTATATTTGAAGTTTTTCTCTCTGACTTAAAATTAAAGAGTTATAAAGAGAGGACAGACCGATGATGGTATATAATAGCATTAAGAATTATGCTAACGCCAATGTCAGTAGCTTCCGCTGAACGGAGTCTTTCTAAATTAAAATTGATTAAAAATATGGTCAAGTATGGGACAAGAAAGGTTAGAGAGGGTCGCTAGGATGTCAATAGAACAGCAAGTAGCAAAAGAAATAAATTTCAATCATGAGATCGAGCAGTTATAAAAAGAGTTTGCGATTATAACGAGAAATACAAAAATATTACCTATTTTATGAAATGAAAAAAATATATATATATGTATATATATAATTAGAAATACAAAAAATGTATCTTTTGATATTAAATAAATAACTATTTGAATAAATAATTAATAAAATTATGTTCATAAATTATCTCATGCTTTTTTTTCGGGGGGTCCTCGCAAAACACCAAGCCAGGGCCGGCTTAATATTTCAATAATTACTTCCGGAACGGATTTTCGTCACACTGCCGGCGATATCTGTCGCACCGACGGCCCTACTGCCGTAATCACTACTATACTCTCTAACAAATAAATGATTTATTATAAACTAGCTGACGCCCGGCGTCACCTAGCCCCTGGCGGGGAGCGTCTCGTTTTATGGTTAAAATTTATATAGATAATAGCTGACCCGATCACGCGTTGCTGTGACTAACTCTTATGCTTCACGCCTGAACCACTGGACGTATCGAAACTATATTCGCAACATATGTCCGTAATATATTTAAAAAATAACAATAGTTTTGAAAATGCAAATAATTATAGAATAGGTATTAAAACAGTAAATGAATTATATATATTACTTGTCAAAATTGTTCCCTTAACAAAAAATAATATTGACAGTTGAAAGATTTCCAAAAAGCTATTATCGGCCATCTTGTTTGTTTGCTTTTACCCCCCCAGAGAGGCGCTGGCGTTGTTTCCTCAAAAAAAATATTTTTTACATGCCACAGGTGTGATATCTATAAAAACACTCGTGTATTTGAATGGAATGTTGTGTGAAAATTTCAAAGAAATCGGTGAAGAACTTTCGGAGATCCTTCAACGTATCACTTAAGCGTAACAGTACATTTTTATAACTATATATAACCAAACTTCTTGAGGATACAAATTCTCATTTAAATAGGTGTTGGTTTTATTCTTTTTTGACAAAAAAACACATTTTTATCAATTATTTTTCTTTATTTTATTTTATTGTTACCAGGAACGTTTCGACATTTTCAAGTATGTCATCATCAGCCTAAAACATTTCAATCATTACATAATTTTTATACAATGACAATTTCTCCACACAACAACAACTTAAAAATAACAACAAAATGACATACCTTGGAACAATCTAAAGATGGGAAAAAATTCCCTCACATCGAAATTATTAGAGTATGTAAAATTTTTCCCATCTTTAGATTGTTCCAAGGTATGTCATTTTGTTGTTATTTTTAAGTTGTTGTTGTGTGGAGAAATTGTCATTGTATAAAAATTATGTAATGATTGAAATGTTTTAGGCTGATGATGACATACTTGAAAATGTCGAAACGTTCCTGGTAACAATAAAATAAAATAAAGAAAAATAATTGATAAAAATGTGTTTTTTTGTCAAAAAAGAATAAAACCAACACCTATTTAAATGAGAATTTGTATCCTCAAGAAGTTTGGTTATATATAGTTATAAAAAATTCTCAAAAAACTAATCAAAAAAGTACATTTTTATTTATATAGATATTCATGCTCGTATGTATCTATCTATATTTATTTGTATCAAGTAGAGAACGAATTGATTTCTGAAATAAGAGGCATACCTTTGAATTAGGATATTAATCATCGTTGTCTGTTATTTCAAAAATACTTTAAAAAATATTATATCCAAATTAAATGTTTAATTATATATCACAAATTAAGTAAAATATAAGAAATTATTTGTAGACGATGTTTTTATTCTGTCTAAGAATGGAAGCCAATTTTAAATGAAGCTTGAGTCGCTTTCTCTATTGTCGGAAACAATTCAAATCCAACACATTGTTTTTCAAATTCAAATTTAAATTTATCCTAATAACACAAATCAACAAAAAATCATGTCGTTAAAGGGTTAGATGAGTTTTAAAAATTGGGGATTAGTAAAAATTATTAAATCACTTATTCAAAAGCAAAAAGATAATGAAATTTTTTTCTTAAGACTAGTTATTTAGCTTCTTTCTTTCGAAAAAACAAAAGTAACTAGCCAAAAAATGACTTTTAGTCGAGGCAAAATGTAAAGTGAAAAAAATTAAAAAATAATCTGATGTGGCCATTCACATGACTTTACCATGCACCTGGCTCCTCTTTTATATTTAATATTTAATAAAACAATTTATAATTATTTACGAAAGAACCCTCCCCCCCCTCTTAATTTATAATATTAATGTATAAGATGTGTTCGAATAAAAAAAGGACAGTAAAATCGCTATTTCATATGTAATTTTGCTAAAAATTGATAAAAAGTAATGTTTCTTATTTTATTTATGTAATGTGGGTGCAAAGTAAAGCATTTTTCAATATGTCTTTATAATGTTCTTTTTTTTAATTTTTATTTGAGGCTTCCAAAATGCAGAATGGACCAAACCACAAATCTAATTTTTGCTGATAAACCTCTATCATCAAGTAGGTTTTTGATAAAACTAGTAGTTTTTAAACGTCCTTCTAGATTAGAGCACAGGTACCACTTTTGCCTCGAACCTTTACCTCTATTTTGCTGCATTTCTAATAAAAAAATCCAAAAGTGGGATGGTCCACTCTGCTTTTGAATGCCTCATTTATATAGTTAAGTAGTATATTTTATGGATTGAGTTCATTATACATAAATAATATTTATTCTGTATCTTAATTTATAAAAATAAGAGGAGACAGAGGGGAATGTCGCATTGGATTTCCTTCACTGACTTTTCAAAACCCTGAAGAAGGAGGGATTAGCCTCCGAAACGTCTGTTTTATGAATAAAAAGATAGTGTAAATTATCTTCTTCTTTTTTGGACTACCTCATCGATATCCACTTAATTCACATATCAGTCCGTCTCCAAAAATTACTCCAATCTTATAAAAATAAACATTTGAAATGAAAAATAATAATAATAATAAATATGTATATTGTATAACATAATATTCTATTTTTGTACAGTAAATGTATGCTTTGGGTATCAATAGCCAGGCAACTACGTAAGGTGTCTCGGGAGGGGAGAGAACTGGCCAAGCGATCTTTTTCTGCATTTTGCAGCTAGTAGCAATTCTAGTACTTGGCAACACTATCAAGCAACAGTAGAATGCTTTTTTACATGATAGTGTAAAGTGTGACGCATCTATCAAATTTGTAATTATTTTTTGAAAATACAACATAGGATATCGCAATAGGATTTGTCTAAAAGAAAGTTCAGTAAAATTTTATATTCTACTTTTGTTTTCATGAATAATTATTGTATTAGAGGCTTTTTCTCGGAGATAGACTGATAGATATAAAACTGAAGATTAAATAGAATGCAGTCCAAGGATAAATAAAAAGATGATATACCCAATAAAAGGATTTATTAGAAATTTTTCTTTTTAGATTTTTGAACCGACATTTCGGAGGATCTTCCTTCAGGATTCAGAGGGGCACTGAAGGAAGCATGTAATAATTTGAATTCTGAAGGAGGGAAGATCCTACGAAATTTCGGTTCAAAAGTGTAAAAAGAAAAGTTTCCAATAAATATTTTTTATTGGGAATCATATATATATTAATATATATATGTAATATATAATATATAATATAATATATAATATTATATAATATATTATTATATATATAATATTATATATTTAATATATATATATATATATATATATATATCATATATATATTATATATATATTAATCATAATATATTTGTATTTATCCCTGGACTGCCTTCCATTCAATTCTCAATGTTATAAATTATTGCATTCACGCATAGCCCTCGCAAGGGGGGGGGAGCAGGTGCCCCCATGGCATTTTTTTTTTATTATTCCACTTCATAAAAAACACATACTTATTCCATAATAAGGCCGCTTTAGATTTTGAGCCCCGGGCTGGAAATTTCATGCGGGGGCTATGCATTCACGGAGGTTAAAAGATTTTTTAAAAACAACCTGTAGGAAAGCTTACTATATGTGGCCCAGTTAGCTTATAATGAAATCTGAATTGGGGTAACTGAGACCGCTCTTGAGTTGAAAATACTATGGCTACTAGATTTAATTATCAGAGACCGAGATCAGACCAGTTCTCTGGTTTTCAGCTCCAAGAATTGACTTTTTATTCAAAATTTCTTTCATTATTTCTCACACCAAACTTTGTAGCGGAGAGCGCCTAAATTTTGAAATATTGTACTATATTCAAGTATGTCTAATTATCTCAAAACAGAATATATAAAGAACTTGAATATTAGAAGAGGTGGGCCCAGTTATTCCATCCATTTGGGGCAACCAGCTACACAAAGATAATAAATTAAAAGAAAAGTGAATGCTAGATATCGCTCTTATCATCTTTTGAAATAAGAAATAATTTCTCCTTCTTTTCGGTAATGCAAGAGTCTTTCGAGATCCATAGGGATTGCATCTTATTGGTGCGCCTCTTCTTGCATTAGAACACATTAAAAAAAAAATAATGATAAAAGTACTTAACCATGATAGTTTTTCAGTAATTTATGAAAGACTGCCAGGGTTTCAAAGTGTTAGAAGTCGAAATGACATTAATAAAATGTAAAATCATCACCCCCGACGATAGCACTCTACACAGCAAACCCTCACTCCCGAATAATCGAATCAATGTTGCCTCCTCAATTACTCTCGACCTAGATAAACTGAATAAATGGGGCTCTCAAAATTTAGTTAACTTTAATTCAAACAAGAGTCAATGTTGTCTAATTTCTAGGCGCGAAAATAAAGATTTCCCTGATATTCACTTCGATTCGAATACCCTGAAAATGTGTGACAGCCTATCCATGTTGGGGGGTCTCTGTCGCATCTGACCTGTCTTGGAATGAACACATCTCCTCTGTGGCGAAATCTGCAGCAAGGAAGATTGGCTTCTTATTCAGGTCCAAGCGATTTTACAAACCCCCACAACTTCTCACCATCTACAAGGCCCAAATCCGCCCCTGTCTCGAAAACGGCTCTCATCTATGGAGAGGAGCCTCAAAATATTCTCTTGCTACCCTGGATGCAATTCAGAAACGAGCCGTCAGGCTAATTGACGATTCTACCCTCACCGACTCCCTCGACTCGCTGGCTCATCGAAGAAATGTCTCTGCCCTTTCCCTTTTCTATAGATACTATCACGGCAGGTGCCCTGATGAGATAAAATCAATAATTCCCCCCAAAGCATGCTTTGCACGTAGCACGCGTTTTGCCGACTCCCAACACTCTTTCTCGGTCAAATTGGAAAAGTGCCGGAACACTTCATTCGCCAATACATATATCCCCATGACTTCAAGGAACTGGAACTCTCTCCCAGCCTCCATCTTTCCCAGCACCTATAATCTTCAAACCTTCAAAACCGGGGTGCATAGACACCTACGTCTACACCCTCTCACTTAATCAACTTTCCCTTCTCTTCGGTAATGCAAGGGTCTTTCGAGATCCATAGGAGCTGCATCTTTACTGGTGTACCCCTTCTTGCATTCGATTGCATTAAAAAAAAAAACCCAAGTTACCCTGACGCATCTTATATAAAGAAAATAATGTATAATAATAATATTATTTATTTAGGGATAAATTTTTAGTCTATATTGTCGCAAATCTGCAGGTATGTTAATTCACTTTTACATATTTCCATACGAGGGGTGAACCATGACCTAATATCGTGTACACCTACTTCCACAATAGATAATGGGGCATTATCTAATGCAGGCATGTCCAACCCGCGGCCCAGCACAGCAATTAATGCTGCCCAAAATAAAATGATAAATTTCCTTAAAACATTGAAATTTTTATATTACTGGAAAAGATAGAACTGATACAATTTGACCTGATATTTTTTTTTTTTTTTAATAATAAGAAATTAGAAAATTTCCCCAAAATTTTTCGAAGAATAAAAGGCAGATTTTCAATTTTGAATGTGAAAAAATATATCAAAATTTCCAAAAAAAATAATCACAATTTTGGGATATTTTGAAACACTTTTACTATAGATTTAAATATTTTAACTGCAAACTTTCTGATTGAATGTATGGAACTGTGCAATAAGACATTGAACTGAAACAAATATTTAATAATGTCTCTTTATTAAAATTTTATAATAATTATCTACCCTTAAACAAATATTCCTCCTGGCTTCTCAATATTTATTCACTTTTTAGGAATATGAATTTACTTAATATACCTGAAGCTATTTTCGAGAATAAAATTCTCAACTATCAGGTGACAAAAATAACGACCCAGGTAGCACAAGAGATTCTATGAATATCCACCAAATATATTAAAAGTATATATATATATTCCAATTATCCTCAGATTCTTAGAATATTTGCACCTCAAAAATTCTTGGACGAATCTTCCGGGAATATCCTGCGGTGAATAATCTAAGAATGTTAAATTGAATTAAATGTCCTACACGAATATTTTAGTTCTAAGAAAATTCCCAGAATATCTACAAAGATTGAAAGATTATTCACAGGATATTCCAATGTCCAGAAAAGATATTATTAGAATATTTATAGATTATTCTTGTGCTACCTGGTGAAGTTTCGAATAATTAAAAATTATTCTTCATCTCATATTTCCATTTTTTTTAAATATTTATTATTTCGATAATTAAAACTTTTTGAAATGGTAAATAATTTAAAAACAGAATCCTGAAGAAAAAACTCAAAAGATTATTATGCTATGATATTTTTGCTTTTTTGTCTTGGTGGATTCCACATTATTAACTATATTTTTTGATTAAAAAAATATCTATGGAATTAGTAAATTTTATATGGGTCCCGAGGCATTTGTTTATCCTTCAAATACGGCCCGTGTAAGCCATAAGGTTGGACACCCCTGATCTAATGAATCCAAAATAATTAAGACGTGTACACCTAATTCCAATCGCGGTTCACCTCTGGTTTCCATATTATGATTGTTCAAATAAAATTTAAAAACTTAACAATCAGCCTAGTTTATAATTACGGTTTATAAAAAGCTACATTGCTGGAGTTTTATATTATACATACATACGGTTCTTTCCTTCATAGTATATACAAGAGTCAATCCTTCTGCATTAAAAAAATGATCTACAAACATGAAAATTTATCCAGTACTCCCTTACAAATAACGGCGCGAGAGATACCTTTATTCAAAGATTTATACATCGGCCTATCAAGTGAAAACTTTAACAAATAGTACACCGATTCCTCGATTTACGCGATCGTTTTTTTACACAATTTCGCATTTACAGCGTTTTCAAAATAACGAATATTCAAGAATAAAAATATTGCACACCTATTTGGTAGAGTTATTTTTTAGTACAGTTCGTTTGTTAACATTAGGGTTTAAGCCTAAAAAAGCTGTCTAGAGCTAATCAGGTTAAAATCCATTCCATACCTTATATCTTTCAATATACTTGAAATATCAAATTATTTGTTTTTATTTGTCGTTGATAGTGAGAAAAATGGACGTATTTATATAATTTTAGAATGAAATGTTAAATGGTTTGGAAATCCCGTTGGGTACAAAAATCGTGTAAAAAGGGTACTTTGACATCCTCCTAGACCAAGGGTCTTCAACCCGCGGCCCGCCGATATGTTTTCTGCGGCCCGCCAACAGCACTCTCAATAACGACTACAAAAAAATAATTTTTAGAATTTTTTTATTTATTTTTTATTTTTATAACATTAAATTTTAAAATTGAAGAAAATAAAGTTCTATGTGGGGGGGGGGGGCGTCTTTGACCCCCCCCCCGCTTGGACAATTCGATCGCGAAACACTTCCGAGATCAAAAGTATATCTTATATACCGGCGACCGCCCCCCCCCCAAATCAGAGGTCTGGATCCGGCCCGCTGTTCAGAAAAAAAAATTTGGCCCTTGATTTGTAAAACGTTGAAGACCCCTGTCCTAGACAGTCATATTTTAAAATCATTTTTTTTTTTTTTTAATTCATCTTAATTCTACTTAACGAGATCTTTACAGGAATATTTGATAATTTGTTATTTTTAACCACACAAAAAATTCGACCGACAAACAATAGCGTAGTTTAGTTTCCCTCTGATATAAATAAACTTTTATTTGAAACTTTTTTTCATATAATACACTGTTTTTGAGTTATAAGACTGTTTCAAGATAAAAAAAACTCACCCGGTATATTAAAATTTGCCAATTTGATTAATTGGAGGGATTTTTTTATTGAATATTAAATTATTAAAAATAATATTAATATATCACTTGGAACTAAAGCAAAAAATTACCGAGCAACGCTCGGTGTTCCAGATAGTGAATTTGTTAAACACTGTGGATAACTTAGGAGAACCCTTATAACAAGTTTCTGATCTAATGATCAAAAGCCGATTCCTGGCCATTTTTTGCTTGTTTTAGGAAGAGGCTCGCCCCCTACCCTGCCGATATTCATGTTTGTTAATCTAGTTTTCTATTTACTAGTCTATCGGCGAACTCTCAATCTCTTCAACACGATTTGTTGAATATTTCGTGACAATTAACCGGTAACTGTTTTAACTTTCTTATGGACTACTCGCAAGTGTGTCGTTAAACTGCGTTGAAAAAAAAATGTCGACGGACAATGTGGACACAAGAGCTCGTCCAAATCGCCATGGGCCATCGAATGGGACCTGAGACGTGCACTCGTTCGAAATGTTAATGGACACGATGGACATTTAAATTTCTTTTCGCTAAGATGATGATATTTGATATGGTAATTTAAACTCGATTGATTTCTGGTAAAAACTAAACAATATGGACATGTACCTTCCCCTGAATGTATAGTTAAATGTTTAGTTAAATTGGATTTATCATTAAACACTCTCTTACATATATTACATTGGAAACGTATTCCTTGGTGTATAAGATTATGTCTATTCAGGTGACTTTTCCATTTGAATGTTTTAAGACAAATGCCGCATTGATAAGGTCGGGCGTCGCTGTGCTTTTTCATATGATTATTGTAATGGGATAAAGTGTAAAATCCTTTGAAACAGACGTTACAATAATAATCATTGTTTTTTACTATTTCCTCGCCATAATTATTTTCTAAAATTTGGCCTAAAAAAGAAAAACATTTGAAAATATTAATATTTAATATAATTTTCATGGGTGTCTGTAGAAGGGAAGAGGGAGGGGGGGGGGGGGGTTTCCATTTTTTCTATTTATTTAAATATCTAATATTCTTTTAATAATTGAAAAAAATTTCCAATAAAAAGGTTTGAAAGTTATTTAAATTTTTCAATTGAGTGATTTTTATTCAAATACAGTAGATCGTCGATAATCCGTGACTAATTGTGACCGGACCCTGTCCGGATTTTCGAAAAGAACAAAAAAAAGGTCGTTTGACTTCATAACAAAAAGAAAACTTGCTAAAACCGTTAATAATTCACTTTAGTGGTTAAATAATTGGAGCAGATAAATAAAACCATTAATTAATATGAACTTATAATGTATTTTAATGAAAGAAAATACATACCTATACATATGTAATGTACAATATGTACCTACAGGGTGGGGGATAAAGATCTCCCACATTTTGAAGAGGTAAAAAAATGAAAAAATTTAACTAGAAAAAAACTGAATATATTTTTGAAAAGAACATAGAATAATGTTTTTTTAAATGTGTTTTAAATATTATATCAGATGAAAAAAGGGGGGGGGTCAAAAAATGAAAATTCTAACCTTTTCGACCAAACTCAACCAAATTTTTACTCTCAGTCAACTACTTATACGGTATAAGGCTCAAATTCGTCCCTGTCTCGAATATGCCTCTCATCTGTAGAGAGGAGCCTCCTTCTCCTCCTCCTCCTTCTCTTGCCACACTGGATGCAATTCAGAAGCGAGCAATTAAACTAATGGGAGACCCGGCCCTAATTAACTCACTCAACTCCCTGGCTCACCGAAGAACCGTTTCTGCCCTTTCCCTGTATTACAGATATTATCATGGTGTCTGTTCAGTTGAGCTGAAATCAATTATCCCCCCTAAAGCCCTCTTTAAGAGAAACACGCGGTTTTCGAACGCTCAGCACCCCTTCGCTGTCAAATTGAATAAAAACAGAACAAGCGCTTTCGCCAAATCTTTTATTCCTATGACCTCCAGAGACTGGAACTCGCTCCCAGCCACAGTCTTCCCCGCGATTTATAACCTTCAGCTGTTTAAGACCCAGTATCCACAGATACCTTCGACCCCTATCCAGCCCATAAATACCCTTCTTCTTTTCACGATGGAGGGGCCAACCCAGGCCTTTAGGGATGCCACCTTTTTGGTGTAACTCCATCTCTCATCATTTTCATTAAAAAAATAAAAAATTTTTTTTGTATATATATTCTGTGGACCCCCAGAAGTCTAGAAATGCAAAAACTAACAACCCAAAATGGGGGGGAGGGTCAAAAATGAAAATTCTAGCCCTTTCGACCAAACTATGTATACAAAATTTGGTTAGTTTATGCATTCCTCGCCTTTTGGGGGTCCACAGAATATGTATACGAAATTTGGTTGAGTTTGATCAAAAGGGCTAGAATTTTCATTTTTGACCCCTCCCCCTTTTTTGTCTGATAATGTTTAAAACATTTAAAAAAAATTATTTTATGTTCTTTTCAAAAATATATTCAGTTTTTTCTAGTTAAATTTGTTCATTTTTTATACCTCTCCAAAATGTAGTAGATCTTAATGACCCACTCTGTATTTACAGAATACCTACTGAACAGTTTAAACATTATCAGAGCTCAAATATGTATGTATTCACTTCAACTTTTTTTTCACCGAAATTGAATTCGGATTATCGACGGACGGGATTTTTGACGTCCGCATTATCGAAGCTCTACTGTGTATATATATAAATGTAATATTACAAGTGAATGCAGGAACAAAGACAATGCAAAATAATTCAATTATTTCTCATGTCCAAAGTCCTGAACTCTCAAGTGGGTCCGCTAACTTGAAATTCTCAATACTTAGATCAGAAGTGTCCAACCTTTTGGCATCCTTGGGCCACATTTGAAGCAAAAAAAATTGTCTCGGGCCGCACATAAAATATAATCATTCTAACTTTTTTCAAACAAAAAAACAGAAAATAATGTACAATAATGATATCCGCTTTGACAAATATCATATCATATGTAGAAGCCATACTACATTTAAGAGTAAACAATAGACAAAAAAATAATAATAATCAAGCAATCGGATTCTTTAATTTTTACCACAAGAACAAACTTGATACGACTTTTCGTTCTCAAGTTTTCACGTGTAACTGCTGAATCCAGTACACAGACATAAAAAATCAATCATGGTTGGTTGAAAATTATTTTTCTCACGACCGGGTGTAGAAGTTTGTTTCTTTGACATCAAAAAGTAGGGATAGAAATGTCACATTATTTCCTACGGGAGCTAATATACATTATTTCCCGTGGGAAATAATTATGTTAATACAAATGAAAAGCAAAATTTGAAAAGGTGTTTATTTATTTATATTAATTACAAAATTACAATTCGAACAATCATTTTAAGTCATTTTTGGAAGTAAATTTGTATTTACTTCTTCACAGTGACGGCCTTAAGGGGTGGCGAGCTGTGCAACCGCACGGGGCCTCGCACTCTCGCAGCAACAACCCAAGTAGAATAAGTTATTAATATATAGTAGGGTGCTTCGTTTGAAACGACTATTTTTTTTTCGGTCCATTGACGAAGTATTGTTCTAACATAGAAAAAAAAATTCTCACTAAAGATGAGCCCTTAATTTCAATTTCAAGTACTCGCTAAATAAACATTTCCCTGATATTCACTTCGATTCGAATACCCTAAAAATGTGTGACAGCCTATCCATGTTGGGCGTCTCTGTCGCATCTGACCTGTCTTGGAATGAACACATCTCCTCTGTGGCGAAATCTGCAGCAAGGAAGATTGGCTTCTTATTCAGGTCCAAGCGATTTTACAAACCCCCACAACTTCTCACCATCTACAAGGCCCAAATCCGGCCCTGTCTCGAAAACGGCTCTCATCTGTGGAGAGGAGCCCTCAAAATATTCTCTTGCTACCCTTGATGCAATTCAGAAACGAGCCGTCAGGCTAATTGACGATTCTACCCTCACTGACTCCCTCGACTCGCTGGCTCATCGAAGAGATGTCTCTGCCCTTCCCTTTTCTATAGATACTATCACGGCAGGTGCTCTGATGAGATAAAATCAATAATTCCCCCCAAAGCATGCTTTGCACGCAGCACACGTTTTGCCGACTCCCAACACTCTTTCGCGGTCAAATTGGAAAAGTGCCGGACCACTTCATTCGCGAATACATATATCCCCATGACTTCAAGGAACTGGAACTCTCTCCCAGCCTCTATCTTTCCCAGCACCTATGATCTTCAAACCTTCAAAACCAGGGTGCATAGACACCTACGTCTACACCCTCTCACTTAATCAACTTTCCCTTCTCTTCGGTAATGCAAGGGTCTTTCGAGATCCATAGGGGCTGCTTCTTTACTGGTGCGCCCCTTCTTGCATTCGATTGCATTAAAAAAAAAAAAATGAATTTGAAATTTTTCCATTCATTCAACACATAAACCTAAGATTTTTTTAAATTATCTGTTTCTGCAGCATTTCACATTATTTTATGGCCCATAAGCGGAAAAAATTTGGAAAAGTGCACGCCTCATAATAACGCTCATTCACTGTTTAATAAAAAATACATTCTAATGTTGACTTATAAAATAAAACAGAAAAAAGAGAAATGTAATATCGTCGATAACAGATAAGAAAAAAGAAAGATGGAAAATTTAAACAAATGTATATGCACTAGTTTTAAAGGAATTTGGTGTTGGTACTTTGTGAAACGTTTTTTAAAATTATTGGATAAAAAATACTTGGTAGGTTTCACATTAAGATATAAAAATAAAACGAATTTATTTTTGGAGAGTCTGTTACTTTCTGTTGCTCCTGAAGATAGGTTAATCACCCGAAATATATATATCGAGATTAAAGACAATCCAAAAATAAATTCGTTTTATTTTTATATCTTAATGTGAAACCTACCAAGTATTTTTTATCCAATAAATGTATATTCCTTCAGCATTCGTGTCATAATACAAATAATCAAATAATGAATTATCACGTAATTTTCATTTCAAATATTTGACAATCAAAATGTTGTAAACAGTTCTACCAGTCCGTCTCTCTCCAGAGAAAATTTCATTGCAAATAAATTGTAAAAAGATATTTTCTATTTTCTCAAAATGTAAAATCAAAACTTTTCACTATCCCTAAAATTTGTTATTACAAATTTTACTGTTAATCCAAGTTTAAATACAAATATAATTTTAATTCATTAAATATCTCAAAACATAAACAAGTGGACTTACAACACTTTTAAAGAAAACAGCTCAAATATTTATTATATTGAAAACGAGTTTAAAATTCATTCACTTACTGCGGGGTATAGTGTTTCGAAATCCCGAAAAGCTGGACAAAATTTTACATTTATATACTTTAGATCAGTGTTTTTCAACCTTTTTCATGACGCGACCCCTTTAGTATGAAAAAGAATTTCGCGACCCCCTACCCCCTGCTGTTTATAATGTGTATTTTATTACCAAAGAGAAACAAAGAGGCTGTCCTCTGCCTGATGCAAACAAACATACACACATATATATCGAGATGATATATCTGTATATATATATTATTTATTTGTTTGAGACTATAGTTTCTATATCTATGAGACTATATCCATACGGTATTGACTCCATGAAAAACAATATTTATAATTAAATAAAAAAGACAGATGATGAAGACCAAGTCTTCGAAACTATAGTCTCAAACAAATAAATAATATATATATATACAGATATATCATCTCGATATATAGTGTATATGTTTATTTGCATCAAGCAGAGGACAACCTCTTTGTTTCTCTTTGTGAATAAACAACTCTGATACTCTCGGAAAAACAAAAACTTTTAAATTGTATTTTATTATGTTACAAATATCAAATCCGTAAAACATTTTTATTAATAACAAATTTAAATTTAGGGAACGAAGAAAAGAATATTTTTATTACAGACAAAAGGATCAGCCGGGGCTCGAACCCGGGATCTTTGCATGTGTACTGCAATGCTTTGTCATAAGAGCTTTAATTCCTATATCTACTAAGCTACTGATCCCTGAACCCAAACTAATACCTTCTGTCTATATGAATTATGGAATTTCTTTTTTAATCCTCTCCTCGTTCATTTTTCGCAGCTAGGCCTTGATTCATTAATTAAACAATTAAATATTCCAGCGCCTCCCAATCGATCGCAGACCCCAAAGATCGAAAATAATTTTCTTTGGGGTCTGCGATCGATTGGGAGGCGCTGAATATTTAATTTTTTATTAATTCTTTATAATTATTTGGGATCAGCTAAATAGACAATTAATTAGCTATAACAGACATATTTTTCTTCGATATTATTGGAGAAGGGGGGTCTGAGATAAACATCAAAGCATACCTATACCTATATCTGAAGAAATTTTTGTTTTTTTACATATTTTTTAGAAAATAAGCTGACGTGTTCTGATGTGGCCATGACTTTATCATACAACGTGGCCCCTAAAATTATTTAAAATCATGTAGGGTGGGGGTTAGTTTTTGCATTTTTATACTTCTGGTGTCCCACTGATTATGTATACAAAATTTGGTTGAGTTTGGTAAATGGCCAAGATTTTCATTTTTTGACCCCCCCCCCCCCATTTTAGGCGGTTAGTTTTTGCATTTTTAGACTTCTGGGGGTCCACTGATTATGTATACAAAATTTGGTTGAGTTTGCTCAAACGGCCTAGATTTTTAATTTTTAACCCCCCTCCACCCCCCTTAATTTTGGGTCAATATGCACCAAAATCTAATCAGCTCTTAATCTCAATGGACCAAAACTACCTGTGAAATTTGGTTTCGATATTCACACTAGTTTTTGAGCTAGCTCGTCCACAAAAATTTGGTAAGGCACAGACTAACTAACTAAAAACCAGACAACCAGACAGACTAACAGACATTTTGACAAAACAATTATTACCTCGAAAAATATAATTTTTTCGATGTTCTCTTATTAGGGCTTTTTTGTAGAGCGAAATGCCAAGGTTTCGCTCAATTTTTTAAATCAAAATAGTTTCAGCCGTTTTTGAGATATTTCGAAAAAAAGAAGGAAAAAACACTTTTTTCATGCACGATTACAATACTTGACCATAAGTAAAAATACAAAAATTATTTAAGGAGTTTTTATATGCGATTTTTGAGTTTGAATATTTTAATCTTGTTTTTGAAACTGTATGTAGATAAGTACTCTTCGTTTAATTGAAAAGTTTTTGTTTTGCCGAGAGTAGCAGAGTTGTTGATTCACAAAGAGAAACAAAGAGGTTGTCCTCTGCTTGATGCAAATAAACATACACACATATATATATCGAGATGATATATATATGTGTGTATGTTTATTTGCATCAAGCAGAGGACAACCTCTTTGTTTCTTTGTGAAAGTACTCTTCGATTTTTTGATAATTTTTTATTTTAAACTTCTATTCATTCTACAAATTTCAAGACCGGGTTGATAGTGGTCCTATCATGATTAATATTTTTTTTTCGATTTTTGATTTTGATTTTCTTTCAACAAACTAAAATACTAATTATTTATTTTAAACACCTGTTAACGATAAAAATCAATTCAAAATAACTAAAAAAGAGAACTCAATACCAAAAAGTGGTTTTAATAATGATTAATAGCGAATAAAATTTTTTCGAAATTTTCAAAAATCGATAAAAAATAGTAATTATCTTAGGACCACTATCAATCCAGTCTTAAAATTTGTAGAATGAATAGAAGTTTAAAAATAAAAAATTATCAAAAAAATCGAAGAGTAGATACAGTTTCAAAAACAAGATTAAAATTTTCAAACTCAAAAATCGCATATAAAAACACTTTAAAAAATTTTTATTTCTAAAAAGTATGTAAGAAAACAAAGATTGCATAAAACAAAAATTGAATTTGGACCATTTTTGAAGAAGTTATGAGCGAAAAACCGAAATTCGATATCTTTTAAACCAGTGATCAAAAAAATTTCAAAATTTACCAAGAGAGTTTTTTGATGGGTACTAAAAAATGTCAAAAAATGAAGGAAATCAAAAATTAAAATTTTTCAAACCTTCCGATTTAGCGTGGAATGCCTCAAATATATTTTTAAACTTTGTTTTTTTTTCTTTTTTACTTAGGCTTCGCGACCCCCCAGGGGTTATAACTTATATAAATCTCCCAAAATAAAATTTGAAGAGTCTACATTTATTTATTTATACCTTATGCATTTCTCGTCAATCATCATCAAAAATACTTACTTTTAATTTACAAAAAGAACAAGGTGCCTCGCAAAGATGTGCCGCACAGGGCCTCGAAATGGCTAAGGCCGCCACTTCTTCAGTCGCCAGCTCACTTGAGCTCCCTACTTCCTTTACACCCACCCAAGTTGCTTGAGCTTGGTGTTTCATTTATTGACAGATTGCTTGAGCTCGTTTCAGTATCTATTTTGCCGAACCTTTCATCCATCAATAATTGATTTGCAATACCTGTTTTAATTTGTACGGAATCCTGAATATATCCTTCTGCGACCGCAGTTGACTTCCATCCTCCATGGCGTTTTTTTTGGCTTTTCGGCCTTTCTAGCCATTAGCCAATTTAAGATACTATTATTTTAAATTTTGTCTTCTATCTCTGGATCAGATTTTAGCCGGTTGCCGCGAGTTCCATAGCGTTTAATTGTTGTGATGTTTGCTCCCGGATCGGCCAGTAATGTTGCGGATGTTCTTCGCAAACAATGTCCCGTATAAGAAGATGGATTTGACAGTCCCAAATACGTAGCTATTTGACTGGGTATTTTTCCAAATGTATTTTTGCCAATGACCTGTGTAGTACATTTTCCGTTCCGATACTGTATAAAAAAACGACGATGATCAATATGAGGTGGACGCAAAGCGGCATATTTGCGGTATATGTTAAGCATATTCATCTCGCTATTTTCGTTTTCAGTTACAACAAAAGTTCGCTCAATTTTGGTTTTTGTTTGTGGCAATCTGACAATTAATGTGGATTCTGTATCCTCGATGTTGTCGACCAATAAATGTACTAGTTCGTCTCCACGACAGGCTCCGGCAACTCCCAAAATCATTGCAACCTACATTTTATTCAATCATTATTATTGCAAAAATAATATGTAGGTATTATTTGAAACTTACCTTCATCATCAAAAAATGTTGATCATCCGCTTCCAACAAAAACTTGTTAAATTGTTCTCTCGTCAAACACTCTGACTTTTTGGCTTTGTACCCAACCGAATTTCGTTTTAAGAAAGCTATCAATTTTTTATATTTACTTATGTCAACATCATCTTTTGCAATTAAGCACGATTTAATCATGCTGTAATGAGCCCAAATTGTGGAAGATTTATACTGTTTCACCTTCTCTTCAAAAAATGCCAAAAGCACATTCTCTGTATATTTTTTTATCTTCTTCTGTTTGCACCATTCGATAAATTTGTTATATGCTCCATTATATAACTCTCTAGACTTCAATGGTAATAAGTTTAATGTAGCCGCACTTGCTATTTCCACAATTTCAGCTGGTTCTTCGTAATCAATTTCATCTATTTTTCACAAATTGACAGTTTGTTATTATCAAGAAATAAATGCAATTTGTTGTTATAGCAACAATAAAGAAAACAAAGAATACATAGGCAACTATTTAAGTACTTAATTTAATTTGATTGTGAAAAATTAATGTGTCAATATTTTATTTGAATATTCCTTGTAAAAAATAGTATATACACCTCAGGAGAGAATGCTTCGCTCTCTGGCTACAAATTGCACCACGAGAAAAATGCATTTCTCTCCCTTGATGAATACCAGGGGTGTCCAACCTTTTGGCTTACACGGGCTAAATTTGAAGAAAAAACGGATAAAATATTATAATTCTATTGATATTGGTTATTCAAAAAAAGATAGTTAATAATGTAGAAATAAGAACTTAATTATTTTTTTAACTCATAGTGAGCTTCCAATTTTACTTTTTGTAAATTTTATACTTGAAAATAGCTTCTCGTATATGTAAATACATACCTACATACTTAGAAAAAGTGGTATTATATATTAGTATTTGTATATATTTGTTCCTGGTTAGATAATTAATTTAAAATTCTAATAAAGAGACAATAATTAATAGGGATTGTGGTGTTGGTGCAAGATGAAACATCTATAATAAAGATAAAAGTAAATAAATATTATACGCAATATTCATTTACTATGAATTAAGATTTCTAGGTCACTTGTTTCACATTAAAATTAAAAAAATAAAAGATGTAAATTTTTTCAATATATGGTATATATTTCGAGCTGTAAGCTCATCTTCAGGAAAGTACAGAATTATACCTGAATTATATATAATATATATATATTGAAAAATTAACCTCTTTATTTTTTTAATTTTAATGTGAAACAAGTGACCTAGAAATCTTAACTCATAGTAAATGAATATTGCATATATTTATTTACTTTTATCTTTAAAAGAGACAATATTCAATTTTTCCTTCAGATCGGTATCAAATTGTTGTCTAGAATCTAGAACATTCAATCAGAAAGTTTGCAAGTAGAAAATTTATTTCTAATGAAAATGGAGTCGATAATAGACCAAAATGATGATTATTGTTTTCGGAAATCTTGAAATCTAGTTCCAGATTCAAAGTGTAAAATTAGCACTTTTATTTTTCGAAAACTTCACAGTAGATTTTCAGATTTCTTATTTTAGAGAAAAAAATTATGAGGCCAAATTGTTGTGTGTTTTCCAGTATCTACATATAAATCTCAATGCTTTAAGGAATTTTATGACTTTATATTGAGCCACGGGTTGGACAGCCCTGGTTTAAATCAAATGGGATTGAAGAAGCATAAGAGGAATGATAATTTATTTTTTAAAAATGTCATGGATATAATAATCCCTGACTATCCATTATCTATTGACATCATGTAATAACGTGCAAAGATCTAAAAGAGAATCCTGACAAGTTTTAGTCCCGGAGAGAAATTATCAATTAATTGTGATTGTTCTAGGAAAGCCCAATTCCTTGTCTCCTTGTACTAGAATGATAACTATAGACTTGGTTAGTGTTGTAACATATAAATTACTGAAATAATAAATATTTTAGAAAATGAAAATATGAGAAGAATAATTTTTAAATATTCAAAACTTCATTATTTTTTTTTATCTTATATAAGTAGTTTAGCTTATAATTTTGCTTTTAGTGAATTTTTTCTTGAAAAAAGTTTCACGTATTGTACAAATATACCTACATTCATATTTCGAAAAAGGGAATAAATATATCATAAGTTTCCTATATTTGATTCAATCGCGAATCGAATGCAGATGATTTTTGTCAAATATTAAGTGAAAATAATATCCGAATTTATATATTTCTAACTTGAAATAGTGAAGTTAATTTTCTCATTAATATATCAAAGAATAATTAACACATTAACGAGAATTATTTTTTGATCGCGCTTTTTAAATAAAATCTTTACATATAAATATTAACGTTTTAAGGAAGTTTATGCCACACTCATTGCCATGCTGAGCCGCATGCGGCCCGTGGGCCACGGGTTGGACAGCTCTGATGTATAATATACTATTTCTTCACCTTCCAGACATTTTTCAACACAATGAGAAAAAAATATTGAAATCAATACTTCGCCTGTCGAGTAAAAGGTAAGCATAGATAAATATAATAATAATTGTGGACGAATGAATAAAGCCGGACTAAATAAGAAATATTTGAACAAAATAATAAAAAAAAAAACTTAATATAACTTACTTGATTTTAAAGAATTTTCTATCTTTCTTAATATTAATTTTTCCCTCAATATTGAATTTATAATTAAATGTTGACATTTTAGTTGATGCTTTTGAAGAAAATCAATACTTATAAAATTTGTATGGCAAAAAATACAACTATATAATACACCTAAAAATAAAGAGCAGAATTTGTAATTTCTAAGATAAAAAAATATAAATATTTTCAATTTCTTGATTAGTTTTTTGAGAATTTTTTATTTTATTTTATTTTATTTTGTTATTTTTAAGTTGTTGTTGTGTGGAGAAATTGTCATTGGATAAAAATTATGTAATGATTGAAATGTTTTAGGCTGATGATGACATATTTGAAAATGTCGAAACGTTCCTGGTAACAATAAAATAAAATAAAGAAAAATAAATGATAAAAATGTGTTTTTTTGTCAAAAAAGAATAAAACCAACACCTATTTATATGAGAATTGTGTATCCTCAAGAAGTTTGTGTTATATATAGTTATATAAATAAATATTTTCATTAATTTAATACTATGATTTCTAAGATTTTGTTTTCATCTTCAGTCTAATAGAGAGGCCCGTGGGGAACTCTTACGGGCCCTGGGGCAAAATCATACCAGAGGGCCCCTCCCTCAATGCTGGGACAAATAAAAGAACTACATTTTTCAATTTGTAAAATATTTTATTATTTAACAAATAAATAAATCTGTGGGGAGTCGGGTTGGCCGAGCTGGCAAACGCGCTATCCCCGATTCGGCATCGATGATGACGATGTTGGAGCGGAAGACCGGAGTTCGTTCCTGGCTGGCATATAAAATTTCTACCGGCTAAAACTTGGCTCCCTCACTAACCCTACTAACACTTTACTGATGTGCTGTCTAAATGGGCTTTAATTGAAAAGTTTTTGTTTTGCCGAGAGTAGCAGAGTTGTTGATTCACAAAGAGAAACAAAGAGGTTGTCCTCTGCTTGATGCAAATAAACATACACACATATATATCGAGATGATATATCTGTATATATATTATTTATTTGTCAATCAAACATTATTTGTCAAACAAATAAATAATATATATACAGATATATTATCTCGATATAAATGTGTGTATGTTTATTTGCATCAAGCAGAGGACAACCTCTTTGTTTCTCTTTGTAAATGGGCTTTGTTCCCGGTGACAATAAATAAATCCGTAACTTAATATGCTTTGTTACTTAATTTTGCTATTTTATATTTATAATAAATAATAGATTTTAGTAGTAGAAAAATCTAGAGACACGGGGCAGTGTGTCAGCCAAGTTCGGAAAAAAGGGCGACGCCACAGCCCTGTGTATATTTACACGAACCATTTCAAGCTACTTTCGACCCCCCATAACTCAAAAACTATTAGACCTACACACTTGAAATTTTGCATGCCTAATAAGGCTCACTAGAACACCTAGAATCCCAAATTTCATGAATAAATCTATTTTAGTTCTTGAGTTATTAAGCTCTGAAAAGTGCCATTTTTAGCACTGACTTACTCACTCACTGACATATTAAAAACCTAAAGTACTTCCGCTGATCCTAGAATGCTGAAATTTGGAATGCTGGTAGAGTTTGGGCTACAATTAAAGGAAAAAATCGAAAAAGTGAAACTTTCCCTTTTTCAGGACTTAAAATGAAGGGGTGAAATTTATTATAGGCTTAATTAACTAATTACTTTGAAATTCATTAGATAATCTATTGTCATCTATAGTCTTCTACTTGGAAATGAAAGTGGAAGTAGGTGTACACGATTTTAGGTCGCGGTTCACCCCTCGGCTGCGACCAAGAATAAAATAATAATAATAAAAAAAATAAAGTGAATACCGCATGTCGTCCAAACAATAAAAATAAATAAATAAATACACTGGGAAGAATAAATAAATAATACAAAAAAATAAATAGTTAGAATATGTCAATGGGTTTGAAGAAATTGTTGTTAAATTATTTAAAAAAAATAATAAATAAAGATTTTTTGATATATATAATTAATATATTTATGAATAAATTACTATACCTGTATAAATAGGATATTCACTTTTTATTTCTTGAATAATTTCCATTTTTATTATTTCAATTTTGTCCTGTCAAATATAATGATTTTCGATAGTACGTCAAATTTTTGATTATTTAAATGTATTCAAGTGTTTATAGTGTAGGTTGATTTTTAAAATTTTCTATATACGTTTAAATATACATTCAAATTCTAAAAGAATTAATTAAATTGTTTAAATTGAAATTGACATTGACATTTAATTAAGCATCGTTTTGATTGTCAGAGTTGAGCAGAGGTGCTGCACTCTAGCGACCAAACAACTACTCATTCATCCTGAAGATTATTTCTGACAGTTGCTATTAATTATGTTCTTAGATGTCATTTTATCTTTTATACTAAATAGAAATATATGTTTATAGTTTTTGATTAATAATATTCATCATCATAATATTGAATTTCTATATTAGCAATCATGACAGAAACGTTAAGTGTGAAAATTGGCAAAGCCGATTTTAATCCTGACAAATGTGAGTTGTTTGAAGTTTAAATTTTAATTTGTTTAATATATAAATATATACATAAAATTAATGTCATTCTGATTTTTAAAGATGTCAAAGAATTGTCGCAACGATGTGTGGGCGGTCAAGAGTTGCAACAGCAACGGAATAAAATTCAAGCGCTCTCTGAAGAAACAAACGCGCTGCTCAAGAAAAATGTCTATCAAAATTATATGCAGTTTATTGAGACTGCTAAAGAAATCTCACGTATCCTTTACACTAGCATACCAATTTTAGCCTGAAATGTATTCAAATAAATTTATAATTTTCTCATTAATATATTAAAGAATAATTAACATATTAACGAGAATTGTCTTGATCGTCTTTTTAAACAAGATATATCGCGGACTACGCTGGTTGAAGCTATTGGAGTCTGCTGAGTCTTAAGTCTGGACCAAGAGAGAATGAAAAGATATGATCCATTTAGCTATAATCCAAGATGACCGCATGACACTTGGATGGATCATATCTGGTGATCCAGCCAAGTGTCATGCGGGCTAAATGCAATAATGACGTTGGATTATAACTAAATGGATCATATCTTTTTCATTCTCTCTTGATCCAGACTTAAGACTCAGCAGACTCCAATAGCTTCAACCAGCAGTAGTCTCGCGATATATATCTTGTTTAAAAGCGCGATCAAAACAATTCTCGTTAATATGTTGATTGTTCTTTGATATATTAATGAGAAAATTATAAATTTATTTAACTTCATTATTTCAAGTTTGAAATATATAAGTTCAGATATTATTTTCACTTAACATTTGACAAAAATCACCTGCATTCGATTCGAGATTGAATCGAATTCAGGAAACATACGATTGAAATGTAGTCTACGGTCAGATGCGGTTAGGTTCTATCTAGAACTCGATTAGATAACTAAAACAAATGCTCAAGTCGCCTGTCCCCCAAATTTTCACTTAGAGAACTTTTTCCAGGTTCAGTTCTATATTGATAGGGTGGCCATAATTGACGTTTAAGGTAGTTGTTTCGCGACAATACTAGCAAAAAGTTAATGCTAGAGTATATAGAACACACAATAAGGATTCATAATTCATAATCCCAAAACTTTTTGCTGTTTATGTACCACCACTAGCCAATCCCGTGCTCGTTTGACATATCTGGCAACACTGTCTCCGAGCTTGTAAATATTTTATCATAGAAATGTCAGATAAAGTACATTATAAAGGGAGATTTATAAAACAAAAAATTCCTAATAAGCGATTGAAAGCTGTTGCGATAATGGCTGAAGCGAAAAAACGTCAAAAGTACTAAAGTTAACCCACTTTTTAGGTTAAATAAATGCGCTGTTGTCAGCTTGTTTTTAGTGTAAATTTTTCATTATACATTTTTTAAGAAAATTTTAATTCATTGTTAGAACACAGTTTCTGAGATAATTAATAAATAATGAAAAATGTATAATGAAAAATTTACACTAAAACAAGCTGGCAACAAAGCATTTATTTAACCTAAAAAGTGGGTTAACTTTATTACTTTTTTGACGTTTTTTTCGCTTCAGCCATTGTCGCAACAGCTTTCAATCGTTTATTAAGAACTTGGTTTTATAAATCTTCCTTTATAATGTACTTTATCTGACATAAACTATCTATATACAAACTCGGACAGTATTGCCAGATTTGTCAAACGAGCACGGTATTGGCTAGTATTGGTACATAAAGAGCAAAAAGTTTTGGGCTTATGAATTATAAATCCTTATTGTCTGTACTCTAGAATTAACTTTTTGCTAGTATTGTCGCGAAACAACTACCCTAAAGTGAATTCATTCATATAAATGGAATTTTTCTTATCTATATATTATAATATAAAATTATCTGAATATATGAACCTTGATTTGAAATTTTCTAGACCTTGAAAGTGAGATGTATCAATTATCTCACATGTTAACTGAACAAAGAGATCTTTTAGGTGTTCTGGCACAAACATCTATCCTAGGCACAAGAAACAATCCGAATAACGAGCCAAATAAAGTCGATTCTCAGGACGAATTGGAAAAATTAGAAGAGGAAAGAATACGAAAGCTGACAAATATTATGGAACGAGTAGAAAATTGCCCGGTAAATTATTCAATATATTAAACATCTATCTATTTTATATAATTGAAATTATTCTCAATTTATTTTAGGGGCTGCTTGATAGACCAAATCGAACATTTGTTTATGAGGGCGATTTGCAAGAAATTGAACCAGTTGAAGGGAATCCGATCGCACCAATGCATGCCTATCTATTCAGCGATCAACTTTTACTTGCATCAGCGATACCCAATCGGTATATTGAATAATCATTTTGACCTTTTTATATTTTATTTTACTATAATATGGGGAATTATTGTAATCGTAAAGACGTGGGACGGAGGGAGCCAAAAAGAAATTAAATCTAGATTTACTCAAGGTTTCGAAGATTTTATCTTCATCATCAGACTTATTAATTAGAAATATTCTATCTGTTTTTTCTCATATGTTCAGAGATGTACAAGATACCTCATAAAAAGTATCTGGAATCGGAGTTACAAGATACTTTTAAGTAAAATATTTGAGATATCAGATACAAAATGCTTTTGTAAATGGTATTTGAAATAATAGATACACAAAGAGAAACAAAGAGGTTGTCCTCTGCTTGATGGAAATAAACATACACACATATATATCGAAATTATATATCTGTATATACACTCATAGACAAAATTAGCGGAACGTGTACCTAATAAAGAAAATTTTATAAAATTCAAAAAACATGTGAAATTTGAGGAAAAATCAATATTTAAGTGAGTTATTAAAATGAATAAAAGTAAGATTAAAAATAATATCTTACAAATTAATCAAGAAACTAAAAAAGATAAGGGTCATCGCTTTAAATCAAATTATAGTTTTTTTTGTTCCGCTAATTTTGTCCATGTGTATATATTATTTATTTTTATTAGTTGAATAAAAGATTTCACTGTCGATGGTAACAGAATTGTTTTTATTTTAGGTTAAAAATAAAATAAAATGAGAGAGTCTTCTGTTTTTTAAATAAAATAATTTTTAATTATTTTTAGAGACTATAGTTTCGAAGGCATAGCCTTCATCATCAGTCTATCACAAATATTTCAAATTAGTTACAAATTAAGATTTATACATAGAAAATTTGAAAAATATATAATGTCTTTTTCTTCATGTTTCTTCTTGGGAGTTTAGAATATACCTGGATCAATATCTGGGTTACTCTTTTGTTTAGGTATTTTCTAAAGAGTTTTACCTGAATGAATGGAATGTTTTTAAAAAGGGTCATTGATAATTTCTAGTTTTTCATTTAAAGATTCAATTGGGCTTTTTTCCAAGGATTTTAATATTTCAATGGATTCTTTTAAAGAAAGAATTAAGGGGTCATTGACTTCTTTGATCAATTTAATTTTGGATTGATCTGGAAAACTATGATTGTTAGCATTTAAATGCCCTGCAAATGCATAATTTTCATATTTTAATTTGTAGGCTCTCTTGTGTTCATTGATCCTAATAGATAAATTTCTTTCCGTTTTTCCTATATAAGTTGCATTGCAATCTTGGCATGCCAATTTATATACACCGGATTTTTCATTTTCCGGAATTTTATCTTTAATTTGACTTAATTCACTTCCTAATGTATATGGTGATCTAAAGATTGTTGCGTACCCTAAAGATTTTAATTTATGCTTTGTTCTTTCGGACATCTTACCATAATATGGTAATATTAGTTTTGGCAGATCTTTAATTTGGGAATTTTGTGAATAGATTAAATTTAAATTTGATTTTTGAATTTTACCTTTTAATATTTGATCTATTAAATTGCTTTCATAACCATTATTTATAGCTATTTCTTTGATTATCTCTAGTTCTGTTAAAAAATGCTCTTTCTTTAATGGGATACTTTAGACCTTAAAATTAAAATTGAAGAAAATAAACACACATTACAAATTTATAGGAAAGATACATCTACAGATACCGTAATTCACAACATGGCTTGTCGACCAATGTCACATAAATTAGCAGCATTCCATTCAATGATCCACCGTTTAAATAGTATCCCATTAAAGAAAGAGCATTTTTTAACAGAACTAGAGATAATCAAAGAAATAGCTATAAATAATGGTTATGAAAGCAATTTAATAGATCAAATATTAAAAGGTAAAATTCAAAAATCAAATTTAAATTTAATCTATTCACAAAATTCCCAAATTAAAGATCTGCCAAAACTAATATTACCATATTATGGTAAGATGTCCGAAAGAATAAAGCATAAATTAAAATCTTTAGGGTACGCAACAATCTTTAGATCACCATATACATTAGGAAGTGAATTAAGTCAAATTAAAGATAAAATTCCGGAAAATGAAAAATCCGGTGTATATAAATTGACATGCCAAGATTGCAATGCAACTTATATAGGAAAAACGGAAAGAAATTTATCTATTAGGATCAATGAACACAAGAGAGCCTACAAATTAAAATATGAAAATTATGCATTTGCAGGGCATTTAAATGCTAACAATCATAGTTTTCCAGATCAATCCAAAATTAAATTGATCAAAGAAGTCAATGACCCCTTAATTCTTTCTTTAAAAGAATCCATTGAAATATTAAAATCCTTGGAAAAAAGCCCAATTGAATCTTTAAATGAAAAACTAGAAATTATCAATGACCCTTTTTTAAAAACATTCCATTCATTCAGGTAAAACTCTTTAGAAAATACCTAAACAAAAGAGTAACCCAGATATTGATCCAGGTATATTCTAAACTCCCAAGAAGAAACATGAAGAAAAAGACATTATATATTTTTCAAATTTTCTATGTATAAATCTTAATTTGTAACTAATTTGAAATATTTGTGATAGACTGATGATGAAGGCTATGCCTTCGAAACTATAGTCTCTAGAAATAATTAAAAATTATTTTATTTAAAAAACAGAAGACTCTCTCATTTTATTTTATTTTTAACCTAAAATATTATTTATTTGTTTGAAACTATAGTTTCAAAGACTTGGTCTTCATCATCAGTCTTTTTACTTTACCATACAGGGTATGCATAAAAAAAGTGTTTTTTTTTTGCTTCTTTTTTTCGAAATATCTCAAAAACGGCTGAAAATATTTTGATTAAAAAAATTGAGCGAAACCATGGCATTTCGCTCTACAAAAAAGTCTTAATAAGTGAACATCGAAAAAATTATATTTTTCGAGATAATAATTGTTTTGTCAAAATGTCTGTTAGTTAGTCTGTCTGGTTGTCTGGTTGTCCATTAGTCTGTACGTTACCAAATTTTTGTGGACGAGCTAGCTCAGTGTGAATATCGAAACCAAATTTCACACCTAGTTTTGGTCTATTGAGATTAAGAGCTGATTAGATTTTGGTGCATATCGACCAAAATTAGGGGGGGGGGGTTAAAAATTAAAAATCTAGGCCGTTTGAGCAAACTGAACCAAATTTTGCATACATAATCACTGGACCCCCAGAAGTCTAAAAATGAAAAAACTAAACGCCCAAAATGGGGAGTGGGGTGGAGGAGGGGTTAAAAATTAAAAATCTAGGCCGTTTGAGCAAACTCAACCAAGTTTTGTATACATAATCAGTGGACCCCCAGAAGTCTAAAAATGAAAAAACTAACCCCCTACATGAATATAAATAATTTTAGGGGCCAGCTTTTATGGTAAAGTCAAGTGGATGGCCACATCAGAACACGTCAGCTTATTTAATTATAAATATTATTTTTCATGGGGTCAATACCGTATGGATATTGAAAGTTTTCGATCTTTACTTATCTGGGAGCCAATTAAAATTAAAATTTGGCTTTTGAATACATAAAGATCCCTTAGTTTTATTTAAAGGAAAATTTCATTGTTTATCAGTGTTATATATGTAATATATTATTTAAATTTAAGAATTGTCTTTTTACTATAATGTATAATACCATATGGAAAAAACAAAAACATGTATAAAATTTGAAGAGGGCTAATGGGGCTAATAAGCCCTGGGCCGCTAATAAAATGATTATATTATTATTAAAAAAATACAAATCTTTATAAAACAATCTCGGAACGCAAATACATGTATATGTTTATTTGCATCAAGCAGAGTACAACCTCATTGATTTCTCTTTCTATATATTTTTGTATTTTTCTTTTTCAGGAGAGGTCCAGTAAGGTATAAATACCAAACGACATATGAACTTGGCTCATTAGCAGTTGTCAATGTTCGTGATATTAGTGCAATAAAAAATTGTTTTAAATTACTTACATTCCCTGATACACGAGCATTTAAATGTTCTACATTACAACTTAAGGTAATTACTCTCTATTACCATAAAGAAAATACCGTTAAAAATTACACAAATCACTGACATTTTGCTAACAGCCCAGAGCTGGGCAAAATACACCACACTTGAGATATTTAAAATTCAATAAAACTTGTCAAAATGTATTTGAAATATAAAATACAAAAATACTTGAAAAAACAGAATTAAAATACACAAAATACTTTTATTTAAAAATTATATTATATTCAAAATTGTTCATTTAATATTAAAACTTTTAATTAACATTACAATAAAAGTTTTAATTTGATAAAAAATATTCTAACTATGATATTAGTTGAAAAATCAACGGCTTGATTTCTACACGTGTTGTGTTATTAAAATATATCTACTTCGAGTGTCATAGTTATACTCATAGGGTTGTACCCAGGAAGGGGGGTGTTAACTTCCCCTCCCCCCAAATTTTGAATTAAACATCGAAATTTTACAGGATATAAATAAAACGTTCAATAAAAATTTAATTACTTCAACTGTGTTATCAGCCGTAAGAACCAGCAGGGGAAGACGGCCGGGGGGCCCTCCGATGTGCCGGGCTGGGTGTAGACGAACTGAGACAACGGCGCACATCATCCAATGTTGTGATAGGACCGCGGATGGACGGTTTAAGAGGCATGACGCTGTGGTACGATGTCTGGCCGACGATTTGATCAAAAAGGGAATGCGTGTCGAGTTGGAGTACTTGTACTCCAGCTCGGCGGGCAATAAAAAGCCAGACATCGTGGCAAAGGATGCGTCGGGGGTGGTGTGGGTTTTGGACGTCCAGTTCGTCTCCGCGCTTGCAGGACTTGGTGTTGCCCACCTAAACAAAATAGAAAAATATAGGGGCAACTCCAGTCTGGTGGATAATATTGCGGAGCGATTTGGCGTCGGGGCGGGCTCGGTCAGGGTCGAGGCCATCACACTCTCATGGAAGGGAGTGTGGTGGCATAAAGCGGTGGAGTCCCTCATCGCCCTGGGTATATCCCAAAAATCAATAAACGATTTGACACGTAGGGCGATGAGGGGATCTCTTCTTAATTTTTACCCTTTCAGCAGAAGAACATATAGAGCGGGTGGCGTATAGATTATTTTATTGTAAATACAAAAAAAAAAAAAAAAAGAAATGTGAAATGTGAGTTAGGATTAATCCTGGCTCCCCCAGTCTCTCGCTCTGAATCTGAATTTATTTGTTCTCAAGCTGAAAGTGTGAAATTTATAAATAAATTATATTAAATATTATTAAATACATCTTTTATCTTGTAAGAGGCGGCCCGCTCCTCGGAGGCCTAATAAACAAAATATACTGTAAACTTGCTAACTCACAACAAGGAAATTTTACAGGGGAGAGAAAAAACAAACTAAATTTAATATTGTTGTTATGGAAAAAACTTATTTTTCCCATTTTTTTTCTACAACTTACGATCGTAATTTTAAGTAGCAGTTTTACTTGGACGATGCTGCATTTCTTTTTCTTTCGAACGGTATTACTTAATATGTCATATATGATAAAAAATGGAATTAGCAGGTTTACACTCTAAGCCGACGATATATAATATCCTGTTACAATCTAACCAATCAATTTTGTTGTTATCTAAATTATTTTGATTTAAGAGAGGATCTCTATCTTTTTGTGAATGAGAGTTAATTGCCTGATTTAAAAGTATTAATTTCCATTGATAAAGGGAGAAATTGTCCCGAAACGATTGGATTTTAAATAAAACGTTATAAGATTGTTAAATATATTTATAAATCATTAAAAAATTTTCAATTTATATATATTCATAATACATTAGTACATATATAATTTTACTACATATTGTTTATAATATAATATGTATATATATTTTAGCAAGAATGGTTAGATCGAATGGATAAAGCGAAACGACAGCGAGTAACGAAAGATGGATCATCAACTGCAACAGCATCATTGGCCTCTAATTCTGCAGCGCCATCAAATGATACAACACCCTCAATTGATCGTACAGTATCACTAGAATCAACTCACTGTAAGCTATTAGTTTTTAATTTTTGTTTATTAAAATAGCCTTTAATACTAAGACTCATCCTGAACGACAAATATACAGGGTGTTTCAGAAGGAATAGTAAATATTTTAGGATATACCATGTGTCCAATTTTTATTGACTACAGAGATACAGCTGAGTTCAATGCATTTTCGTTTCGTGTCTTGGTACACCGGTTGCTACAGCCGTATTTATCGAATGTCAGCAGTAGAGTGTTGATGTTCAAGTTGTGAAGTTGTGCTTTAGTTTACAGTGAAGTTTTCATTGTGATTTGTTGGCCAAGTCTACTGTACTGTGGCGTGTAAACATGCCCCACGTATTTACACATGCTGAGTATGCCGATATTGGGTTACATACTAACATCTGTATCTCTGTACTCAATAAAAATTGGACACATGTTATATGGCATTTTTTATTGCAATTTGTCTATACAACCACCTCTTAAAATATTTACTATTCCTCCTGAAACAACCTGTCAGTGACGACGCCGCTGGGCGAGCCTCCAACCCAAATTATTCTCGCCCAACCTGCTAAATTGAGCATTTGAGCAAAAAAATATTTAAAAACCCAGCTGAGAAAATTAAAAAAAAAGATAAACCATCCCTTTCAATATTATAGACTTTATATAATAATAATAATAATTATACCTAAACAATTAACAAATAACTATGTTTGTATGTGAAAAAATATTGTAAAAACATTGAACTTAGATGTACTTAGCTGTAGATCACTGGTTTTCAACCTTTTTAAAACTACCGCCCCCTAAGGAGCAGAAAATTTTTCGTCGCCCCCATTTGTGAAAATTCTGTAATTTAGGGTATAGGGAAAAGGGGGGGGGGGGTGGTTACTAAATTATAAAAGACAAACATTTTAAGAAATTTTTTCAGTGGATTACACACCAAATTTGTTTGATTTAACTAGATACTTTTGCCCTGGAAGGTAAATAAAAATGACTAATGCTCTTTTATGTTTAAAAATTCTTTATTCTTAATTAGATAATTAAAAAAGAACAGCAAAAAAAAATTACGACTTTGCGGATCCGCAAGCTGGTACGGGATCCCTCAGGCCTTCAAATGATGCATTAAGGTGGTAACAAGGCTATACCAGGAGATGTTTTTTTCACAGTATCTTCGGTGTGGACTCGATAATAGTTGCCAATTGGCTAGAAAATGAGATGGCAAAGTTTCATTTTATGAATGAAAAACTGCGATTTTCCAGCTTTATTATCTAAAAACAGTTCTCCTGCTTTTTACTTTTTTACTTGTTATTTTATATTTACTTTATAATATTCAATTTTTTTTTTTTTTATTTTCCTTTACCTATCTGATCTTGCTAACTACTGATGTATATAATTCTGTAAAGCCATACGCTAAATAAATAAATAAATCAGATTAATTCATTATTTACTTTTTCGGGAATCGGGTTGTCAGAGGGAATAGAGTTTTTACCTACGGAGCAGGAGACCGGTTCACTGTAAAAATTTGACCGGGTATAATCCTGGTCCTTACACCCATTTACACACACAATTATAAAAACATAAAATCTGATTAATTAGACTTTGATCTTTTGATGTCATATATACCTATATATATATAAATAAATAAAATATTTACTTTTTTAGCATTACTTCCGGAAGTTGAAGAATTACCTGAATGGCTTTTAGAATTACCAGAGGATATTGATGTCGCTGTTGCTCAACGATGTTTTGAAGAAGCCTATGATCTTTTACAACGCGGTAAAAATTATTTAACATCACATGCAAATGAAACACATGCTGAACCGGAATTAGCTGATATCAGGTTGGATTTCTTTCTTTTAGAAAATTATTTATTTATTGGATTCCGTCCTTCCTCTTTTCGAGGTTTATGACTATTTACATTCATTATTTTACATATTATACATACATACCTACTTGTCTTTTTTATATAATTTGAAAAAATATATTTCTCACTTGTCCATCGCCTTCCCACTCTCACCACCAAATACACATTTCTTTATTTATTTAAATTTGATACTATTATTATTATTATTTATTCCATTTATACAAAGGTAGGTATATACCCATTTTGGGCTTTGGTACAAATTATACATACAGTTTTATTAACACAATCTAATTCCTCTTTTCTTTTGCGACCTCCATCGAATATTTTATTTCTTCCTTCTTCAGGAATTCCATTATTTCTCTCCCCATCGTTCCCTTAAGTCCTCAGTTGAACTTCCAACCTCTTCCAAGTGTCTTCTTTTCTTCTTTCATCTTCTTCTTCTTCTCCTACTTCAATATTCCTTCCGAATCTCCCAAGATTATACAATGTTGCCACATCTCACTCTTGTCCATATCTTTATCTCACTCTCTTTCACATTCTTCCACTCATAGTAATTCTCTCTTCCTTGATTTTTTTGTATTTTTTGGAAAATACGAAGAGTTTTCTATTTTCGTCCAGTCATCTTGTATCTCTTGTTCTATGCCTTTCTTTATTACTTTTTCCATAGTATTTCTGGTCCTCTCAGCTTCCCAGCTCATCACTTTTGTAGGTATTTCTGGTTCTCCCCATTCCTCCCATCTTCTAAAATTGGCACCTCATCTTGAGTCATTCTTGTTGCTGATGTTTCTTACTATTTCTTTTAGACATACCCTTGGCCACTAATATATTTTATATTGGCTGGCAAAATGGGTTTGTGCCTGATGCCAATAAATAATAAAAAAAATAAAAAACCCTTGGCCACCTGCTTTCTTCCATTTCTATTATATTTAGTACTAGCTGCAAGGCCTCTTGCTAGCCAGGGGCTACCCTGGACCCCCACCCCAAACCCCTCCAGCACCCCCACCCCGCACCATGCACCCGTTCCCAACACCCGCCCGCACCACACCCACCTCGGACCACGGGCCCCACCCCGTGCCCTCCAACCCTCCGCACCACACCCCCGCCTAGCCCCCTGGACCCCACTCCCGCTATACCCCCTGTACTCCACCCCGCACCACCCCCTGCACCCCCACCCTACTCCCGCCTCACCCCCGCACCCACCCTCCGCACCCAGTTTTTGCATTTCTAGCCTTCTAGTAACCCACAGATTATGTATATGAGGTTGGCCCAAGGGAAATAATTTTCATTTTTTGACCCCCCCATTTTGGGTGGTTAGTTTTTGCATTTCTAGCTCTCTAGAGGCCCAGAGATTATGTATACAAAATTTGGTTGAGTTTGCTCCAAGGGCAAGAATTTACATTTTTTCACCCCTCCCCCCTTTTTGGGTGGTTTTTTGGGAAAATTTTTTTAAACAAAAGTTGTCAGAAATCACATCCCCTACAACTTTGTTTATCATAAAATTTGTCGTAGGGTTAATAGTTTAGGAGTTATTTGATAATTTTCATTCGTGCGCCCCCCCAAACCCCCTTCTGGGGCCAAAATATCAAAACGTTATATAGCTAAAAACGTAAGTTAGAAGACATCTGATGTAAATATGAAATTTCATAATAATCCCTTCAGCCGTTTTTACGTGAATCGTGAACAACTTTTCGGAAACCACTGAAACAGACAGACAGGAATTTTGTTGAGGGTGTTTTCGTTCATAACTTTGCTTGAAACGTGTGCAACCAAAGTTTGGCGTGATTTGGAACAATGTACAGACAAAACCTTAATTTTATATATATAGATATAGTTGCCTAGTCTTTTCGTCTGGTATGTTCTTAGCTTGATTCTTCCGATCTCTCTCCTCCATATGTAGTCCGGTGTGTTTCTCTTCACCCCCATTATTAATTTAAAGAATTATCCTTGTATCTTTTTTAATTCTTTTTCTCCTCTCATCCCCAGTTTTCTACTCCATACATTATAATTGATTTAATTAGTGACTCAAATAAGTAAATTTTCTTATTTAAATCTCTTAGCCTTGCTCTCTATTACTCTCCAAGTTATATATATATATATATATATTATTTTTTTTGCCTTCTTTATTTGCGTGTCTATGTGTTTATTGTAAATTTGACACTATTATGTACCTATTTATTTTAGTCGTAAATTAGAAGCTCGTACCCGTACGTTAACTCAAGTATTATTAAAAGAATTGGAAGTATCACCGGATAAATCGCTTCAAGGGGGTCTCCGGGCCGCAAGACGAGCCGTTCGTTTGCTTAATCTTTTACACCACTCGACACAGGCCTGTCAATTGTTTCTTCAATTGTGCACACATATTGTCAAAGCTCAGGTAAACATAAAAGTCTACGTTTAATATTCTTTAAATCAATCGCAAGTTAAATTTAAAAACATTTTTAATACATCGAAACTTGATTTTAATAATTATTCCTAAGAATAAATCAATGAAATTGTCCTCTGCTGATGCAAATAGCGTATATAACTTATGCATAGGTATATAATGAATATATATAATTTATTTGTTAGAGACTATAGTTTCTAAGGTTTAATTGGTCTTTTTAATTAGAAATAGATTATCTGTAAATTCTTATGGGTTCAGTTACCCGATTGGATATAGATAAATTCGTTATTAAACAATCGTTTGTGGCCAGCTTGCTATAACAACAAAACGAATTTATCTATATCCAATCGGATAACTAGACCCATAAAACTCAGTATATACATATTTATATTTGGTATTAGTACGTAACTATACCCCGTGAATTCATCGGATGGGGCCCTCCCTCAATGTAAAGAAGCTAATTTGCACACTAGATGGTAAAGGTTGTGTTAATGAGGGTGATTACATCATTGATTAAAAATAAAAACTTGATAAAAATTTATTTGTTTCAATTTAATGTAAAAAAAAACGACATTACTTTCCGGTCCCCCTAATAATTATGATTTTAATTTGACAATTTCTAGAAATGTGAACAAAATCATTTTTTCAAAAACCAACATTAATCATTGTTGACCGTTTCGTCGATCTTTTCCGACTTCATCAGCAACTTAGATTTTATTGTTTTAAAAGTCATTAATGAATCTACATATTTAATAAATTAAAATTAATTATAATTAGAATAGAAAGGGACACAATAACTAGACATATAATAACTTTTTATAATAATTTATTTTAAACTTTTTCAATGAACTATAATATTATATGTTTAATAGGTTAAACATGTGAAACGTGAAGGCGCTACTGTTGTATATGTTCGTCATTTGAGTGGGAAATTTTTTGCCACTCTTGGCCAGGTGTTAAGTGAACTTTTACGAGCGTTTCCCGGCTCCGCCTCATGCTCTGGCGCGTTTTCCGTATGGGCCGGAGATGAACTTGCACAATTTGCTCAACATTTAGTAAAACATGTATTCTTGCCAAAAACGAGTGTATCAACACTTGCTGAATGTGTACATCATGTTAGACATCATTGTGATCAGGTAAAAAAATTTCTTTTTCTATTCTTTATAATTGATAATACCAATTCTGATTTGATGCATTTAATTTATTTATCAAATGTTACCTTTCGTCTGAAACCACATAGAGGGAGACATGGGATTACAAGTCTGCTGCAAAATGAAATAAGCTGACGTGTTCTGATGTGGCCATCCACTTGACTTTACCATACAACCTGGCCCCTCACTTAGATTTAATATTTAATAAAATTATTTATAATCATGTAGGGGAGGAGGGTTAAGTTTTGCATTTTTTAGTCTTCTGGGGGCCCACTGATTATGTATACAAAATTTGGTTGAGTTTGGTACAAGAGCTTAGATTTTTATTTTTTGACCATATACCCCCTCCCTCATTTCGGGCGGTTAGTTTTTGCATTTTTAGACTTTTGGGGGCCACTGATTATGTATACAAAATTTGGTTGAGTTTGGTAAATGACCGAATTTTCATCTTTGACCCTCCCCATTTCGGGCGGTTAGTTTTTGCATTTTTAGACTTCTGGGGTCCCATTGATTATGTATACAAAATTTGGTTGAGGTTGCTCAAATGGCCTAGATTTTTAATTTTTAACACCCCCTCTGCCCCCTTAATTTTGGGTCGATATGCACCAAAATCTAATCAGCTCTTAATCTCAATGGACCAAAACTACATGTAAAATTTGGTTTTGATATTCACACTAGTTTTTGAGCTAGCTCGTCCACAAAAATTTGGTAACTCACGTACTAACTAACAGATAGACTAACAGACATTTTGACAAAACAATTATTATCTCGAAAAATATAATTTTTTCGATGTTCACTTATTTGAGCTTTTTTGTAGACCGAAATGCCATGGTTTCGCCCAATTTTTTTAATCAAAATAGTTTCAGCCGTTTTTGAGATATTTCGAAAAAAAGAAGCTTTTTTCATGGACGATTACAATACTTGACCATATCCACTATGGTAAAGTAAAAATTGTCTTTTATAAAAAATTTTACATAGGGAACATAAGAATTTTAGAAAGGCTAAGGTGGGGCGCTTGGCACAAAAATGGATGGGAAACAATGCATTAAACGCTCTTGTTATTATAAAATAAAAGAACATACTGGTAGGGGTGGTTAATATTCTATCATAAGTATTTTTAATTATATGAAATAATTTTTCTAGCTTTGTGAATTGGGAGTGGACCTGAGTTATCAACTGGATGGTCAATTGCGTGAGCCATTAAGTCGGGCCTTACTTGACGCCCGGGATAAAATGGTCGATGCTGTTAAGATACGTGCCTATGATGATAAATGGTCACATTATAATTTACATACCAAAGCCGGCTTATCGCAAGTCTTACAAGAGTTGGCTGATTTTGGACTTAATTCAGTACAAAATTTTACCACTGGTAAGTAATTATTATACCACATATTTACATTAATTTTTTTATTCTAATATATCGTACATAGTTTGTTTGTTTTTTCTAAAAATTATTTTTTAATTATAAATATTTTATCTATTACTTTTATCACGATTAGGTGTAAGATAAATTGGTTTTGTTCTAATAAATGGGCATTCATTTGATCAGGGCCGTGGCAAGGCACGGCGCGAAGGAGCGACCGCTCCAGGCGCCGGTTGAAAAAAGGCGCTAAAACCACTAAATTAGGCGCTAAAACTAAAACTTTACTGAGTTATAAAAATTAAGGCGCCAAAAATTTGTTGGCGACTCCCCCCCCCCCCAAAGCATTGGAGATCAACATTTTTTTATATGTTTATTTAATTTAAATTTTAATTTTTTAATGAGAAAATAAAGTTCGTGGGGGGAGCGTCGCCTGCCCCCCCCCCGCTTGGATAATTCGATCGCGACACACTTCCGAGATCAAAAGTAGATCAGAGGTCTGGATCCGCGCCAAAACCCCTTGCCACGGCCCTGCATTTGATCGGTGTCCATTTTTCTAATAGTATGGTTCTTATAAATTTACTACAATGCCCATCTGTCTGATTCTTTGGGGAATCGAAAAGGATGAATTTTGTTCAGATATTCAATAGTAAATTTTATTTAGAATGTTGATATGTTAACGTTAGATGAACGCAGAAAGTTAAAACTTTTATCCGGCCACTGCCCTTTTATGGTGCAATTGGGACACTGATTCGTTTTGACACTATATATATAAAATTTGATTATATGACCTATTTGGAGATCCATCGCTTAAATGGAAAAGGCATCTGCGGGCTTAACGCCAGATGTCGGATCATACCCGACTGGACCCATATATATTTTTCAACTCTTGGTTCAGTATCAAAACGAATCAGGTCCCAATTGCACCAAAATAGGGCAGTGGCCGGATAAAAGTTTTAACTTTCGCGTTCATCTAACGTTAACATATAAACATTCTAAATAAAATTTATTATTGAATTTCTGAACAAAATTCATCTGTTTCGATTCCCCAAAGAATCAGACAGATGGGCATTGTAGTAAATTTATATATATATATAATTATATCAAGCAGAAGACACATTTTTTGATTTATTCTAATCGATATAATGTATATTTTTATGAGTAGGATTTCTTGTTCATTACATTATATGTATAAATAGTTAAATAAATTGTTTTATTTTTTCAGGCGAGAGTTGGCTCGCATTGACAGCAAACACTGTTTTATTTGCTAAATTGTGGCTCGGTCTTGTTGAGGATTCAGTAAGATTGGCAACGCCTGAATTGCTCTGTACTGTAGATCAACTTATCTCGGATGTCCTTGCGGCTCATTTGAAACACGTTGATAATGCATTAAGCGATTCTCAGCTACTCTCCAAAGTAAATATCTTTCTCTTTCTCTCTTACAGTCATTTAAGATAATTGTTTCACCATATGGGTTTTGTTAGGATATTTTTGAAATTTAGATAGATTATTATTAGGTTGATGCATAATTATGGATCGTTTGTATTGGCGCGTTTTTCTTTAGCCAAAAATGGGGTTTTGTTTATTTTTTTATAAAAACAATCTTCTCTATTTATAGTTAATAAAAATGCGTGTCGAAAACCATATTCATATTCGTCATATTATGCTCTACCACTACGAGAAAGGATGGAAGGCAGCACAGTCATTTCGCGATCCCAACGAACTTTTTGGCGAAGGGACAGTTACTGATAGTGCAGTACGGAAGTGGTTTGCACGTTTCAAATCAGGTGACACTAGTTTGCAGGATGACGAAGGAAGAGGTCGGCCATCGGATTTTGATGATCAGGCACTTCTGACAGCCGTGGAAGAGGATGAAAGCCTTACAACACGAATGCTGGCTGCAGACTTCAATGTCAATGATGAACAGCAACAATGGCGAATCCTGGACAAAACGGCAAGCGCAATTCAACATAAACAGCGACGTCTACCTGGCACAGCTTGACCGTCTTCACGGTGCAATCGAGGCAAAAAGACCGCGCAAAAAGAACCACTTCGTGTTCCATCACGATAACGCACGTCCACATGTTGAGCGCCGGGTCGTCGAATTCATCGCCAATAAGGGCTGGGATCTACTCCCACATCCGCCGTACTCACCGACCGAACCGCCGGCGGACTATCACATCAACCGCTCTGAAAAACTGGCAAAAGACTAAGATCTACGACGATTTGAATGACTTGGTGGCCAAATGTCAAAGCGTGGATTGCCACCAAGAATCGTGACTTCTTCGCCCGTGGAATCGACCGACTGCCAAGCAAATGGGAAGCAGTTATTGAAGTAGATGGTGAATACGTTCCCGAATAATCATTTAAACATGTTTTTGTTAAATTTTATTATTGTTTTTGCTGAATAAAAATATTTTTAAAAACGTTCCATAATTATGCATCAACCTAATATTTAAATACTTCTCCATCGATTGGTGGCAAAAACGAAATTTATGAACAATATAGTTCCGGAGATATTAAATTCCAAAGATAGAGTTTCCCAGACCATTATATACATTGCACTATACGGAATATCGGAAAGTTTACATACACATTTAATTATAATTAAAAAACTCTTCTTGCCTTTGTTATAAAAAACTAAACCAACATTAAACATTAACTAATACATATTTTAAGAAAATTTTAATTCATAGTTACAACACAGTTTCTGAGATAATAATTAATAAATAATGAAAAATGTTTAATGAAAAATTTACACTAAAAACAAGCTGGCAACAACGCATTTATTTAACTTAAAAGTGGGTTAACTTTAGTACTTTTTTTTCACTCCAGCCATTGTCGCAAAAGCTTCCAATCATTTATGAAGAACTTTTTGTTTTATAAATGTCCCTTTATAATGTACTTTATCTCAAATTTCTATGATAAAATATATACAAGCTCAAACAGTGACGCCAAATTTGTCAAACGATCACGGGATTGGCTAGTGGTGGTACATAAGCAGCAAAAAGTTTTGGGATTATGAATCATTATTGTCAGTTCTATATATTCGAGCATTAACTAATAATATATTCTTTTTACAATAACATTAGGTAGGTTTATAAGGGGTGTTTTGATCCATCCATTGTATGTACACACTACTGTATCGTGTTTTTTTTGTTTCTTTTTAGAAAGCTTTTATATTAAAAAATGCTTCATTTTTGGTGGACTGTGTTTTAACGTCTGGTGAACGTGTCTACGAAAGTAGAATTGGTTATCCATGTTTGCCATTATCCAAAATGAAAAAAGAATATTCAGCGAAATTCTTAGCAGCGAGACCACAAGCAGCAGCAAGATCAGAAGCTATAACGAAATATTCAAGTACAGAATATATTTAAAACCAAATTCCAAAAAAAAGGCAAAAAATGTATTATATATATAATTTATATATATTTAATTTTTAAGATTTATTATTAGTAGGTATATACAGGGTGTTCCACAGAACTTGTTCATTAAAAGTTTTCATGGAAGGAGTTGAGAGAAAATTTTGAACTTTGACATATTTATGTTTTGGAATATGCTCTTTTTAAATAAATTATTAACAACAGTTAGACTTTCTGCTTTGTGGCAATCGCCATCAACTTTCTTATTTTCTATGGAACCCCCCAAATATTTTTGCATCATTAGATTAAGTGTTAAAAACTAAGATGATTTTGTATAATGCACTTGATGTCTAAAATTTATAATTTCTGAGTTATTTTAGATAGTTTGTAAAATCTACCAATTTAGCGTTCATGTTTAAAAATTAATAATAAACTATTGTTTGTAGATTTAATTTGATCAATCAGAACTCTTAATTAAACATTAAAGAATCTTAATTAATCATAAAAATTCAAATTTTATATCCAGGATGACCATAATAATCGTTTATTTTTGAAAATCAAAAAGTTGTTAATACTCAATTTTTTTAAATGGAACATGGCATAAATTTTAGTATTTTTGAATTCTACATAAAAATCCAATAGGAGTTTATTAAATATTCCCTATACCTAAAATGAATAGTTTTTTAAATAAAAAAAATATTTTAAATTAAACTTGTCCAGATCTTAATTATTGAATGAGTTCTATGGAACACCCTGTATAGTACAGGGTGAGTCATAAAGAGTGAAAAAAAAACTTTTGGCAATTATTGGGGGGGGGGGGGAGATGTTATATGAACAATGAACATAGGTCCAATTTTAATCCTTAGGGCCAACTAGGCATTTAGGGGCCCCGGGGCAAATTGGGCCCCTGGGTGAATAATTAAAACATATCCCAGGTAGCACAAGAATAATCTATAAATATTCTGATAATATCTTCTCTGGACATTGGAATATCCTGTGAATAATCTTTCAATCTTCGTAGATATTCTGGGAATTTTCTTAGAACTAAAATATTCGTGTAGGACATTAAATTCCCTTTCCCGGAATATTCCTAGTTGCACATTCTTGGAATATTCGGAAAAGAATATTCTCAGAAGATTAACGCCCATACAAATATTCTGTGGATCTCCTGGAGATAATTGGAATATATATGTCCTTTAAATAACTTCTTAGAATATTCTGGGGATATTTATGTGTTACCTGGGATTGTATTGGGGCCCCGGGGCATTGCCCCAGCCTAGTTACCTTCCTGCTTGTATCAGCGCTTCTATAATTGGGCGTCGCGATCCTCAAATTTTCTAACAAAGAAAAACTTCTAACGTATAAAATAAAATTTTTCTTATCCAGAGTTTTATTTTGAATTATGAAGTCCTTCAAAAATATTAGTTTCCCAGGCCTCTCATTTCTTACGGAAAAACCCTGCCTATGTTATTTGTTCATATATTTTTCCTTAAAATTATCTCCCCAAGTATTGCCCAAAGTTTTGTTGTGATTCACCCTATATAAATATAAACTGCCGTTCAAAAAAATGGCAATATTTGAAATTTTTACATTTTTCAGAATTTATTTTTGAGAAAAGAAATAATGCACATGAATATCATTTTTATGATCATTCTACTACATACATTCAATATTGTATAGCTTTATCTAAATTATTTATTAATGTATTGCTAATTTTGAATTAGAAATTATATATTAAACATATTTTCTCAATATATTTTATTTATTTAAAGAAACTTAGTTGTTGTTGGTCTCCAATACATTTGTAATGTTCTTTTTTTTTTTTTTATTTAATCAATTGTAAAAAAAGCGGGTATTTTTGTAGAACCAAGCGCTACAAACGCAAAAAAAAAAATAGAAGAAATACAGTTCATGTATTTATTGTTATACAGTGGCGTGTTTATATATCACACCCACGTCTGGCTATAATTTTAGCATGTGGTTTATAAACCACACCCGTAGTTTAAAGTATTAAACCATTTTCAAGATATTTAGAAAAAACTAAAAAATGACTAATGCTTGTGGGCCGATATTTTTTTATAGGGCCTCCACATCTCTCCTTATAGCCCTCCGATCCTCCCACTCAGGATCCGGTTGAGTGGCTCAGGGTGTGGCCACAGCAGAACGGTGTGAAACCTTAGTATGCTGCGACCAAGAATAAAATAAAAGGGAATACTGCATGTCGTCCAAACAATAAAAATATATAAATAAATACACTGGGAAGAATAAATAAATAATCAAATAAATAGTTAGAATATGTCACTGGGTTTGAAGAAATTGTTGTTAAATTATTTAAAAATAAATAATTTAAAAAACAGATAAATAAATAAGTAGACAGGAAGTTGCCGTAGTCAAGGAATAAAAAAAATAAATAAATAAATAGGCAGGAAACCGCCATGGTCAAGAAAAATAAATATTTGACTGGGAATATAGGCTACTGGGTAAAATATTAAATAAATAGATCAACGCTGAAAAAAGGGTTGGGCTGGGCCATCTCTCCAGAAGAAATCAATAAGGTGGTCATTATTATTAGCCGTCACGATACATCTGGCAATCGGCGATAGCACTCCGGGTCGCTCCGAGTAAAAACTCTCGAACCGTCTCAAACCAGGCACTCTGTAAAAGATATCCAGCCCTGGGATCTCCAGACTACCGTGGAGGACCCCCATGAAAAATCTGAGATCAAAAATTTCCCTTCTACTTTCAAGGGAAGAAAGTTCCAGGACCTCGCACGCTTGCGCGTATCCCGCCGGAACCCGCTGGGGAAACCTCCAAGCCATGTACCGGACGAAGCGCCTCTGAACCGATTCAATCAAATTCGTGGTACATGCCCTATTCCTATTCAAGACGACCGGGCAGCTTTCTAGATGACTTCTGACCAATATATATGTACCAGAAACTTATCAGCGCTTTATTTTCTTAAAGTAATGGTAGGTTTTCAATTTCATTACAATCGGTATGGAAAAAATCGAAATTTTTCGCCTCTGGACGAGACCACATGGAATTTTTGGTAAAACCGTCGTAACCGTAAAATTCAAACTGAATGAATACTTCAATTTGAGGCCATGGGTTCCGTAGTCTTTACCTGAGGACCTTTTGAAGTTGCGCTTGACGCAAGACCGATTACAATACTTTACCCATGCTTCTCATTTTTTGGATAAAGTAGAAAATAGGTTTATATGTTTTTGTTTCTTAGAGACGTTTTCATTCTTAAAGTACTTATTTTCAATTAAGTTACAAATTTATTTAAGTATTCTACATAGTCTTAGTGATAAAGTTATTATCATTTCGCTTTTTTTTTTGTTTTGGATAAATGATTATTAAAATGTTATAATTATGCCATCCTGGAGAACCCTTAAAATAAATTTATGATAATACAAGGTTATCTTATCTTATTATATTAAACGAGCAATTCTTATATATATTATATATTAGGGTGGGTCAAAAAAATCCATTATTTTTTTTTTACAAGTGCCACGGAAAAATGGGTTGCTAGACACCTTAAAAAATTTTTTTATAAATATAAGCTCTTAATTTTAATAGGAAGATCCTCCGCATCGCAGTTTTTTATTTTTTCTCAGTCGAATAGAAAAAAATTCATACCTCATCATTAATTGATTGTACAGAAAAATGTTCTTGAAGAATTTCGTTTGAAATTTAATGCTCTACAAAAAAGGTATCTTATATTTTTCCGTAAACCTCACCATTTGAAAGATATTGAAGATTTAAGTTTGATTATTTTAAGACAAATTTCATTTTTGTTTATGAATTTTATAACTCGACAATAAAGAGCATTGTGTAAAGTTAAAATGTAAGAATTATGAATGAATAAATAAATAAATAAATGGCTATTATAAAATTCAGGGAAACTCGTGCGTGGCTGTATCAAAAATGGAGATTGACAACACGTTAAAGCTGTTAAAAAACAGGAAATCTGCCGGCGAGGACGAGATTACTAATGAAATGCTAAAATACGGAGGACCACATCTCTGGGAGCAAATATATATACTAATCGATCAAGTATTTAGAATATCGGCAATTCCTGAAGAGTGGTAAACAAACATAGTGGTCCCAATATTCAAGAAGGGCGAAAAACTCAACCCCATCAACTACCGTGGAATTAATCTCCTAAATACTCACCTTAAGCTCACCACAAAAATAATAAGTAATAAACTTTCACAACTAATAAACTTGCATGACGAGCAACAAGGCTTCAGGAAAGGTCGATCCTGTGTCGACGCTATATTCGCCATTAGACAGCTTTGCGAAAAGGCCTACGAATTTAACAAACCGGCGTTTTTCTGTTTTATCGATATAGAAAAAGCGTTCGATAAAGTCCAACTTAAGCACGTCATAAGAATCCTGGACAAGTTTAAAATCCCAGATAATCTCATAAACCTGATACAGGACATTTACTCGAACAACACCGCCAGAATAAAAATCGAAGGAAGACTGTCCGGAAGCATCCCAGTGAATCAAGGTATTAGGCAGGAGACTCCCTTAGTCCGCTGCTTTTTAATATAGTTATGGATGAAATTATTGGCGAAATCAAAAATCTAAAAGGATATTCCTTGGGGGACGAGAATATAACATGCGTTTGCTACGCAGACGATGCAGCACTCGTTGCAGAAGATGAAGATTCCCTCCAGCGCCTCCTGTATAAATTTAGCTGTGTTGCGCATAAATTCGGTCTCACTCTGTCAACCAAGAAGACCAAAACACTGACAATCTCTAAATCACCACTCCGATGCAAACTACAACTGTACGATACCATTGTCGAACAAGTCATGTCCTTCACATACCTTGGCATCCAAATGACCTCTCATCAAGACCTAGAAACAGAGGTAAGACATCAGGCAATAAGAGCCTCAAAAATATCGGGTTGCCTAAACAATGCAATCTGGTCAAATCAATATTTAAGAACGGAGGCCAAGGTACGAGTCTACAAAACCGTAGTACGTCCAATATTAACTTACGCAGCAGAGACAAGACCCGATACTGCAAAAACTTCTCAATTATTGGAAACGACTGAAATGAAGACATTACGAAGGATAATGAACGTGACCAGGCTCGATAGGATGAAGAGTGAAGATATTAGAGAAAAATGTGGAATACAAAAGGTGGGCGAATGGGTTAAAAGAAGAAGAGCGGAATGGTATGCGCATGTGAGAAGAATGCCAGAAGACCGACTGGTAAAGAAAGTGATGACAAACAAGCCGGTTGGAATAAGAAGTAGAGGTCGTCCTAAGAAGAGATGGTATGACGTTCTGGAAGAAACAAACCTATAGGTTTAAAAATAAGAAGAAGAAGAAGAAGATAAAATTCGCAATACAAATTTTTATAGGAAATTAACTGCTCTATAAAAAGGGTGTCTTATGTTTTGGCGATTAAATTAAGCGTTCAAAAGATATTCATCATCAAACTTTCATGTGTAAAGATTTTAAGAGTTTTTGTTTAGATATTCGAAAAATTTCAATTTAATTTATGAATTTCATACAAATTTCATTTTTTGTCATTAATATAAGAATTATTTGAGTTTTATTTTCAAAATTTTTTTTCAATTATTCTAAACATTTTATTTTTAATCATTAGAAATCACGATCATGTTGTTTTTTTTTCGATAACGTCTTCAAAACGTCTTTAAGCATTTTTCCACTATAGCTGGATATTGTCCTAGAGAAAATTTCTTCTTTCTTCTTCTAAAACTGAAACATATCATAATATATTTATAATAAAAACTTTGCTTTTTTTTTATTAATAAATAATTAACTAAGTGATAAATAATGTACAATTTTTTTTTATATGTAGACAAAGATACTTACACATAAAAAAAAACTTGAAAAATATTTCGAAGTTTCTCAGTTGATAAAAATTAAAATTCGTGTAAATGTTCTCAAAACTTGTAAATTAAATTGAAATTTTTCGAATATCTAATCAAAAACTCTTAAAATCTTTACACATGAAAGTTTGATGATGAATATCTTTTGAACGCTTAATTTAATCGCCAAAACATAAGACACCTTTTTTATAGAGTAGTTAATTCCCTATAAAAATTTGTATTGCGAATTTTACAATAGCCATTTATTGTTGAGTTATGAAATTCATAAACAAAAATGAAATTTGTCTTAAAATAAACAAACTTAAATCTTCAATATCTTTCAAATGGCGAGGTTTACGGAAAAAATATAAGGTACCTTTTTTGTAGAGCATTAAATTTCTTACGAAATTCTTCAAGAACATTTTTCTGTACAATCAATTAATGGTGAGGTATGAATTTTTTTCTATTGGACTGAGAAAAAAATAAAAAATGCGATGCGGAGGATCTTTTTATTAAAATGAAGAGCTCATATTTAGAAAGAATTTGTTTAAGGTGTCTAGCAACCCATTTTTCCGTGTCACTTGTAAAAAAAAATAATGGATTTTTTTGACCCACCCTAATATATATATATATCCAATCGGTTTCTCGAAAACGGCCCTAACGATTTGGATGAAATTCACGGGTTAGGGGAGGGGGAGGGGGGGGGGGGTTTGTGTTGGTGATTCGATCTGTCACGGTCTCATCTTCGGCTAAGTTGTTTTTGATGGGTTTTTTGTTAATTGAAATAATTATTCACAGGTGGTTGTCTCGATAAAAATGTATAATTACATTTTTATTCAATTTCCTTTTAATAATTAATTGGTTTTTCAATATTAAATTCCACTAATAGATTATTATAAATATTATTATATATTAGAATTTGCCAATTTAATTAATTAAAGGTATTTTTCTATAAAATCATTTATTAGAATTTCAATTTCATTCTCTTAAAAAAATCTGACAATTCGAAGGATCGTGCCTCCTTCAGGATTTATAAGGTCAACGAAAAAACCTCCGTGTATATTAATATATTATTTTTAATTGCAATTACATTCAAAACTTGATGATGCCCATAGCGAGTGTAAACGTTGGCAAAAATATAAATTAAATTTTATTTTATTTTGGCTTCGAATAAAAATCGACCTTTTTGAATTTAAAATGAAAAATAATATTAATATATATTTTTAATTGAGACGAAACATTACCGATGTTAATTGTGTTATGGATAAAAATAATGAAAAATTATCAGATTATGGTAGACCACTGTATGCGTACACGGGCCATTTAATTCAATTTAATAGTGTGTATGCGAGCTAGAGACAAAAATAGTCATTAAAAAATTTTTAGCAAAGTAAAAAAAAGGACTAAGTATGTACATTCGAATATAATTAATCTATTTATTTATATATATATTTTTTTAATTAAGTTACAAAATGTTTTAAAATATATAAAATTCAATTGTGAATATTATTTAAATTGCATTCGCACTTTTTTACATTATAATTTAATTAGAATTACATTTTCTAAAATTTGTTTATATATTCAACTTTTTAAATAAGATGTTCAAAAGCAGAGTGAACTAACCTACAACAAATCTCATTTTCGATGATAAACCTCTATAATCAAGTAGGTATTTGATAAAGAGTGGTCCAAATTTAGTTTTTAAACGTCCTTCTATATTACAGCACAGGTACCACTTTTGTCTCGAACCTTGACCTATATTTTGCTGGATTTCTCATAAGAAACCAAAAGTGGAATGGTCCACTCTGCTCGAACGCCTCAAATATGAAAGCATAATGAATCTTGTCATTCAAAATAAAAAATAAAGGGAAAAAGTTTAAAACATTTTCCCAAGACTCGATATGCTTTGCTGCAAATTTTGGTGATTTAGCTATTTGTCTCGCGAATGAACGAATTAAGCTAGAGAGCTGTAACAAAGCATTAAGATACTGATTAATAATACAAACATGTATGCCAAATTTCAGCTCATTAGCTATAACCGTTCCTGAGCTTCCTATGTAACGATTCGATTTTTTTTTTTCATTTAAAAGTTCTCCAGGTAAAAAGCCCCAAAATCCAATCGGTTCTTTGTTTTGTAGATACAAAATATTTTGGCACTATTTTGAAACAACTTTATTACAACCTTCAATATATTAGTTATTGTGAGTAGGTATCGAAATCCAGACAGGAAGAAGTTTTCACTTCAAAATTATACTCCTAAAGAAAACTAGCCCGAACTTGGCTGACAAACTGTCGGTTGTCTAGATCAAATTTTCAAAATACTAATGTATACAAATTCGCATAAAAAAAACATTAAAAAAGTAAATTTATTTTATGTCTAATAGGGACCGTGCGTCGCGACTTTAGCGCCAACTGGCGACGAAAATGTAAGCTTTAGGGGATGATTTATTAAACGTCTAAGACAAAGAGACTCGCTCACGGCCCCCAAGACTCCGCTCTCTTTTATCTATGATATATACTATAATTCTCCCCAAATTATTTGAATAAATAAACACAAGAGAGCGCTAATTTCGGGAGTAGTGCTGCATCTATGTTTAACGCACGGTCCCTATTGAAAAGATTTTATTTTGCCGAGAATAACTGAGTTGTCTTTATTTTATGTGTGCTCATTACTAATAGTATGAACCATAAGGAAAGCATCCCTGGCCTGGAACTTCACAAAAGGTTCCCCCTCTCGCCGTTTTTATACTCATTCGCACTTTATTGTCTTTTTAAATTTCTATAAGGCCACTATATTTCTGCTTAGTGAGAATAGGAATTTTAAAAGCAGTTTAGTTTAGGTAACCCTCTTTTAGTGCCTTAGAATTTAGCCAAATCACCAGTCTTAACATTTTATCTGTGCATTTATTTATTGTATCTCATACATATATAAAAATTTTTAGAAAAAAATAAAACCGACTTCAAAAAAATTAAATGCAACAAATAAAATACACTAAAAGGTATAAAATAATTATTATCTTATTTAGTTACAACTAAACGACGAAATATTAAAATGAAATTACTTTTTGAAGTCGGTGCCAAACAAACTATACCTATAAGCGAGCGTACCCACCAAACGTACTAAGTAAGATCCGTCGAGTGCGATTCATAAAAGGTATATGTTTGGCACCGACTTCAAAAAGTAATTTCATGTTAATATTTCGTCGTTTAGTTGTAACTAAATAAGATAATAATTATTTTATACTTTTTAGTGTATTTCATTTGTTGCATTTAATTTTTTTGAAGTCGGTTTTATTTTTTTCTTAAAAATTTTTATTTTTCTCTTTTTAGTGATGTTATTAATAGTGATCCTATCATCAGAACTTGACCAAATTAATATTGCACCATCCCTAAGATACCCCCTTTCCAATAAAATAAGAATCATCGAAATCGGTTCATAAACAAAGAAGTTAGTCCTGAACAAACCTAACAAAAAAGGTCTAATACCTACGAAAAAAAATGGGACCAATCGGAACGTAGACTGGACCCAATGCAAAATTTTTTTTCAAAATCGGTTCACAATTGTCGGAGATATGAGGTAACATAGGCACAAAAAAAAAAAAAATTCAGTCGAATAGAGAACCTCCTCCTTTTTTTGAAGTCGGTTAAAAAAATAAGCCTGAACTCTTGGGACAGTTGCACACATGGATAAGAGAGGGGATTGATATCTTGAAATACTCCCGCTACATTTACCACCTAAACCAGGGGTTCTTAAACTTATATAGTCCGAGGACCCCTGTTAATATAAAAATAAAAAAATACATAAAAATCAGAGAACATAATAATAATAAAAATATATTTTTTATTGCTCCCCGCGCTTCTTGTCTTTTCATCGTTTTCTTGAACTGTTTGCAAGTTTTTTTTATAATTTCGCGGGCCCTCGGTAATGGCTATGCGGGAGTGGTTAAAGTGTAAAAATAATATATTCGTAGTTGTATAAAAATGCCGTTCTTATTACTGAATCTGAAGACGATCTACAGAGACTGCTCCACCAATTCGGCAAGATCGCGGAGAAATTTAATATGCAGGTTTCTGTCGAGAAAACAAAATCGTTTGTCGTCTCAAAAGAACCAATTCGCTGCAAACTTGAATTCAAAAATAGGATGGTTGAACAGGTAATGAAATTCAAATATCTTGGATGCAATGTCACTAGTGATCGCAACCTGTATAATGGGGTAAAGGACCAAACAATTAGAGGTTCCTTAAAGACATTGTCTGGAGAAACAAATTTATGAGCACGGAGGCAAAGGTGAAGATCTATAAAGCAGCTGTAAGACCTATCATCACTTACGCTGTTGAGACCCGAGACGACACAACAAGAACAGAGCAGTACTTAAGAACAACGGAGATGAAGACGCTAAGGACTATATTGGGCCTAACACTATGTGATAAAATAAGGAGCAAGGATATCAGAGAAGAGTGTGAGATCCAAGATATCGTCAAATGGACAAAAGATCGCCGTCGGTACTGGAACGAACACGTGGATAGAGCGCCAATCGCAAGGAATGCTTGCAGAGAGACTCGGAGTAGGCCGCAGAACAGTTGGTGACCGGCTGAAAGCATTGGGAAAGATTCACAAGGAAGGCAGATGGGTGCCACATGACTTGAACGACCGGCAAATGGAGAAGCGAAAAATGATGGCTGAAATGTTGCTGGTTCGTCAAGAAAGGAAGTCGATTCTGTATCGTATCGTCACGGGAGATGAAAAGTGGATCTATTTCGACAATCCCAAGCGCAAAAAGTCATGGCTTTCACCTGGAGAAGCGACACCACGGCAGAATCGGTTCGGAAAGAAAACAATGCTGTGCATCTGGTGGGACCAAAAAGGTTTGCTGTATTATGAGCTGCTAAAACCGAAACTATTGATGCGGGCCGCTACAGACAACAATTGATCAATTTGAATCATGCATTGATTGAAAAACAGCCGCAATGGGCTCGAAGACATGGACGTGTCATTTTGCTCCACGACAACGCTTCGACGCACACCGCCAAATCGACGAAAGAAACCATCAAAGCGCTCGAATGGGAGGCCCACCCGCCCTACTCTCCAGACCTCGCTCCATCGGATTACCACCTCTTTAGGTCAATGGCACACGGATTGGCTGACCAGCACTTCGCTAATTACGAAGAAGTGGCAAAATGGCTCGAATCTTGGCTCGCCTCGAAAGGGGAGAAATTCTACTGGAAGGGGATACACAATTTGCCGGATCGTTGGTAAAAATGTGTAGAATCCGATGGTGCATACTTTGAATAAACCACTTTTGCCAGTGCTGAAAAAATTTGTGTTTTCCTCATGCCGAAAAAAGGACATTATTAACCGCCACACGTAGTAAAAATAGCCCGGGATGGAAGGCCAGCATCCAAGAGACCTAGGGGCAGACCGCCGAAGAGGTGGAAAGAAAGCTGGGCGTCCTCATCCACTGAGACGTGAGGCGTGTGTAGAAGAACAGGCGATAAGCCTATAATAATAATAAAGAAGAAGTTAAAAATATTTATCTACATTTATTTGAAGTAAGTATCATTCAATTTATTTAAATAATTTTTATTATAAACTTCCAATGTATTATTATACAGATAAACGTTTATTCACAAAAAACATTTTTTTTATTGTAATAAAAAATACATGACGGGGGGGGGGCATTTTATCCTTTCGCACCGGGCGCCGTAATATCACGCTACGGCTCTGCTTATAATCTTATATCACAAAAAAAGATACAATTATGAGAACTAGCATAAGTGCAGAAGAACGTTTGGCTGTTACTCTGTTATTTAGTAACTGGACGATCACTTCAAGATCTAAAATTTTCATCTTGTATCTCAGCACCTAACCTCAACAGGTGTCTGAGAACCAAATATATAGATAAGTTAGAAGATTTCGCCGACATGTTTATTGGAGATGATTTAGTTAAATTCATTGCTACTGAAACAAACAAATACCACGCACAAAATTCCCATAGGTACAAAGTGCTTACAAAAAAACGAAAAACAAACAAACTGCTAAATGGTGTCACTGTACCCTGTACCAGAACTCAAAAAGTGGTTTGCTCTAGTAATTTTGATGGGTCTGACAAAAAAAATCAAGGAAAAACGATTATTATTATTGGTTAAAAAATCCTTTGATTGAAACTTCAATATTTTCTAAAGCCATGAGCCATAATACCTAGATTTAAGCAGATATTAGCATTTATACATTTTTCTGACAATTCCACATGTTGTTTTTTATATTGAGATTAAAAGCTGATAAGATTTTGCTTTAAATCGAAATTAAGAAACGAGGGTTCTTAAATAATTACAATTAAAAAATAAAAATTCAGATACGGCGGGGACTGTGTTATGGTTGTCCTGTCATCCATTCTTTTTAATATCTATTCAGAGGAAATCTTCTCGGAGGCCTTGTCTGGTCTAGAGGTAGGCATCAAAATAAATGGAGAATATTTAAACAATATCCGTTATACCGATGGCCACAAACCTGTCAGATATCCAGTGATTGATGGACAGAATCAATATTTCGAGTGGAGCATACTGCCTGGATATTAACACCGAGAAGACTAAATACCTCGAAATTATCAGAACATCAACCAAATTCGCGGATGATGGAAAGAGTGGATAAGTACAGGTATCTGGGAAGCACCCTGATCGACCAGTTGGAACCTGACAAGAAGATACGCTTACGTATAGAAATGGCAAGATCAACCTTTTAAAAAATGAGACACTTCCTGTGTTGCAAAGATCTTTCCCTATCTACAAAAATTACTCGTGCTATGTGTTTTAATCAGTGCACGTATAAGCTGCACAATAGGATGGGCCCAAAATTTTAAATTTATCCTACACCCCAGGGCACCCACTAATTTTTTTACTTTAGTTGATGGTAATAAAGTGACAAAATTTCAATGTCCTAGGCCCTAGGCGGAGTAGAAGGGAGTGCTCAACGTCTCCAAAGTTTTACAACTTGTGTTATTTTCTTTATTTTTTAAATATTAATTTCCAGTACTGAGCCTTCCTAGCGAGCGGACTATCTCAGATAAGGCTCTTCTACTTATCATTATCTCTTTTTTTATTATATATATTTATATATAAATAATATTTATTTCTTCCTTTTGAAATATTACATATTTATATATTCCTTTGAATAAAGGGCGGGGCCCCGCTGGGGTGGGGTGCCCTTACTTAAATGATGGTACCGGGGGGGTTAAATACCCTATCCCCTAATCAATCAAACAGTCCGAATTTGGAGAACAATGTCCCCAAGAACTCATATTCTACAACCGAAGATGGACCATTTTTTGTCTTTGTTGAGAAGAAGGAGTCGATCAAGTACACTTTAAATACAGACGGTCAAGAATGTATTATTAATAAAGACACTCTACTTAGTCAGATTAATGATTCTGATGAGATTAAGACAAAATTTTTAAATAAATCAATCCATCGCATACTTTTTGGAAAATTAATTTTCCAAAAGGTGAGAATTTTTAATCACTCGATCTTGGGAATTACAAATTTGAATAAACATAAAATCAGAGTAGAATTCCAATCAGGATCAGAAGCTAATACATTCACAAATGATGAAACTTTAAAAGAATTAGGTTTTAATGCCTATATTCCTTTATTTTTAACTAACAAGATTGGAATTATTCGAAACTTTCCTAAAGAAATTGAAGTAATACTAGACAAAGATATATGTATCTCTACTTTTAAAATTACTAGAGCAGAAAGGTTAAAAAGGATGATAAAATCAAATGATGGGACCTCTACTCTTGTACCAACTAATTTAATAAAAATTACTTTTGCCTCTCAAACTCTTCCGAGCTATATTATTGTACATCTGGTGAAAATAGAAGTTAATGCATATACCAGGGGTGGTCACTACCCTTAACTTTGGGAGCCGCAAATTTATAAAACTGTTTCAAAGCGAGCCACATTATTTGGAGATTAATTAATGGTTTATTAAAAAAAAGACACATTTTTTATTTTATAAAATATAAATGAAGTAACATTTATTTTTTGCTCTACTTACTTATAACATTAGAGTTCAATTACAATTAATTTAGTTATGTATTATTATTTTTTTAATCTAATTATTATACTTTTTAAAATCAGTATTATTCAAGAGGGTTCAAGAACCGCACGAGATTGACTGAAGAGCCGCATGCGGCTCGCGAGCCACGTTTTCGTTTCGCGAGCCCCTGGCATATACCAAGAAAAATGTATTAAAAAGTTAAAAAATAAGAACTATCAATAGTTGTTTGTGAGGACTGTTTTTATACAAGTGATTGTTTTAGACTTTTTTGTGAAAATAAGCTTTGTCATCAACTTCGACACATCAAGCGGACAGTATATTCTTGACAGGTGTCAAAGATTTAATCAGTTACCAACTCTAAGGCAAGTTCTTCTTAGATTCCATTTTTTCCTATAGGAAAAAAAATCTGTTTGAAATGCAAGTCACAGCACTGTAGAAGAATTAATTTTAGTGTGGCAAAAGGCCGCTGTTCCGATTAGACTTTTAAAACATTGTATTAATAAGATTGAAAAATTACACTCTGAATAGCTTCTGTTAAAAAAATAAAATAAAGTAAGAATCTCTGATACCCAAAAGAAACGTGAAACATTATTTCAAGAGCAGCTAGATATGGTATTTGACATTCTCTACTAGGTCTGGGCCACACTTCAGATAAAATTCATTGGAGAGCTCCAGGTACAGTACACCACGCTTGTTGGATGGCCAAACTGTTATACGCAATTTAAATCCAATTGTTTCGTGAAGAAGACAGTTTCAAAACCAAATAAAAGGAAAATTGCAGTTAGAGCGCTTTGTGATGTTTGGAGCTCTTGTAAATGTAAAATATTGGTTTGAAGCCCCAATGGCTACAAATGCTGCTTGGGCAGACCTTTCTCTCTGGAAAGACATGACCAATTATGAAGTTATTGATCCTCAAATTAGAGAAGTGGTTAAAAATGCTAAAAAATCTCTTCTGTAGAAGGCTCAAATTAGTCCCTGTCTCGAATATGGCTCTCATCTCTGGAGAGAGGCTTCCAAGCATTCTCTTGCCACACTGGATGCAATTCAGAAACGAGCAATTAAACTAATAGGAGACACGGCCCTAACTAACTCACTCGACTCCCTAGCTCACCGAAGAAACGTTTCTACCCTTTCCCTGTACTACAGATACTATCATGGTTTCTGTTATCCCCCCTAAAGTCCTCTTTGCTAGAAACACGCGGTTTTCGAAAGCTCAGCACCCCTTCGCTGTCAAATTGGATAAAAGCCGAACCAACTCTTATCCCTATGACCTCAAGAGACTGGAACTCACTTCCAGCCACCGTCTTCCCCTCAACTTATAACCTTCAGCTGTTTAAGACCCGCACCCACAGATACCTTCAACTCCTACCCAGCCCATAAAATTCCTTCTTCTTCTTCTTTTCAGGATGGAGGGGCCAAACCAGACCTTTAGGGTATGGACCTTTTTGGTGTATCTCCTTCTCTCATCAATTTCATTATAAAAAACAAAAAAATCTTTGGTGCCTCTCGGATGAGTAAGTTGGCTTAAGAGAAAGTATCAAATGAGGCAAAGGTGGAAATTGTCAAGAAGATGGAGTGTAAGCCTACTGACCGGAAGATAAGAGGAAATTCGTCACTTTAAACTGACCAAGCCCCGTTTTGGCTGATTTTGCCAAAAAAAGATCATTGCAGCTGTTTGACAAGTTAAAAATTCAATTTTTTTGACCACACATTCAAATGAACGGAACAGCAATGAACATTACATTAGTGGTAAACAAATCACAAAAAAAACTGAAAGTTGTTAATGATATAGCTGAGCGTGGTGTCAAACTGTTTGAAGAGTTTAATAAGGTTCTGACAAATGACGAAGAAGAGAAACAGTTGCTCCTGCAAGTGGTTGAAGCTAACAGAAAGTGGGTTCCGACCAAAACAAGCAGTTTGTTGAAAGTTTGGAGGCGTCAACTTCAAAGGATTAAACCATGTTTATTTACCCCACTCACTACTTTCCTATAAGATTTTTGTATTATTCATCAATATTATACTATGAAATCAACAATTTACTACATCTCATCTAGTTGTACTTAATTTAAAACAACCCTCAAAATTCCCGATTTTTCATTTAAGGAACTCGAGAGTAGAGAAAGAGAGAAGAATTTAATAATACGAGGATTAAAAGAGGAGAAAGATGAAATTCTAAATGAAAAAATTGAGGGTTTGATACAAGAAAAATTAAATATAAAGATAAAAGTGTCGGGAGCGAAGAGAATAGAGAACAGGGTAGTAGACCTATTAAGATAAATGTGGAAAAATTTGAAGATAGGAGAAGGATTACAGATTCATGTAGTAAATTAAAAGGAACAAATATATACATTAATCGTGATTAACCTTAAGAAGTAAGAACGATTAGGAAAATATTATTTAAGAAGGCAAAAGAAATAAGAGAAGAGGACCAAAGAAAAAGTTGTTTGTGTCGGATGATATATTGAAGATAGATGGTGTCCTGTACGAACTCTGACAAGGTGTTGAAGAGACCATAATAAAATATGTAAAGGGGTCAAAAAACGGAGAAACAAACCAAAGTTGAGAAGAAACGAGGAAGATAGAGGCGGGAAAATGAGTGGAGGACCAGAAGGAAAAGGGGGTGAACTGCTAAAAATGATGTCTTGGAACGTAGCGGGTGTCTACAATAAGAATAGAGATTTCTGGAACTTCATTAAAAAGTTCGACATAATAATATTGATAGAAACTTGGACGATGACTGAAAAGGAAGAGGGGGTGAGAATGATCTTGACAGAAGATTTTGAAATATGGTCCAAACCGGCGGTAAAAAAGAAGAAAAAAGGAAGAGCGAGTGGTGGCCAGATTCTTGGGATTAGAAAGGATTGCAAGATAAAGGGTGGTGTGATAGAATGGAATTACGATTTAAAAGCTAGATGCGTAATGGAAAATAATTAGAAAATTACGATTATAACAGTATATAACAACAAAGGTATATCTCAAATAAGAGAAGAATTGGAAAATCTTATATTAGAAGAAATAATCGAAGATAATGAATTCCCGATTTTTCAAATTTATTCTTAATATTACATGTCTTTGAGCACTGTCTTCCAATTGGAATATTATCTTCAAACTTTGCCAGAATACTTGTTTTATTACTAGTAAAAAAATTAGGGGGTGCCCAGATATGTAAACTAGTTTTGAAATTTTAACTATATAATATGGGCCACCCTAATATACATATTTTTAAAATTTTATTACTGTATTTTCCACTCAATTAGACACTAGCGAACTCTGTTGACGGTTAGTGTCATAACATTTTAACTTCTAAGAACTCATGAATTTGTATTTTTTTCAATCTCTTCATTAATAAACAATTTTATTGAAACTTTTAATTATTTCTTAATTTAAGACATCTTTACTTTACACTTAACAGTACAGACTTCAATAACAAGCAACTATAATTAATGTGAGGAATAACTATATAGCCCAGGTGGTAACCAACTCACCAGTCAGAAAATGGCAAAGGGGCATTCAGATTCTATAAATAAACATATCCGTGTAGGGCATTCTGATTCTGGGGGACCCGGACGACCACGAACTCAAAGAAGAAACAACATAGAAAATTAACATCTAAAAAATCCATTTTTACATGATGAGGGCCTTTGCGTGACCATAAGGGTCCATACGCAACTAATAATAATAATAATATGGATGTTTGGGTGAGATGATGAAGGCCTGGAGAATTAATCTGCACCTATCAAATAAAAACATAGGAGTAGTTGACATAAGGAGAGGAATCTTCCAAGGAGACTCACTTTCGCCCGCCTGATTCTGCTTGGCACTCAATCCGTTATCGACTCTACTAAAACAAACGAAACTAGGATACAAATTGAAACGTGATAGTAACAACGATATCACGCATCTTCTATTTATGGACGATATAAAATTATACTCCGATCATCGCTTCAAGCTCTGTTGGACAAGGTTAAGTCATTCAGCCAAGACATCGGAATGTCATTCGGATTGAGCAAGTGTGCGACAATCAACATAAAACGGGGGAAAATGGTAAACAAGGGAGAATCCTATTCTGGGATAGATGAACTAGGAACTGGAGATACGTACAGATACCTGGCTATATCACAAAATGCTAATATTGATCACACCAGTCTGAAAAAGGAATTTACCCAAAAATACAAGAAAAGAGTTACGAAATTAATGAACACCAAACTATCAGAGGGAAATATAATTACAGCAATTAACACCTGGGCTGTACCAGTATTAACGTACTCTTTTGGTATTCTTAAATGGCCCGACACCGATCTTAATGGACTAGATAGAGTAACAAGAACAATACTCAATAAATTCCGATGCCTACATCTCAATTCTTCTGTGTCACGCCTGTATTTACCCCGAAAAGATGGCGGGAGAGGACTCATCAGTATATGGGATCTCTGTAGAGGACAGGAGGCTCAAATGAGAAGCCGTTTGGTCACCTATGATGACCACCTGATCCAGGCCGCCAGGGAAGTGGACGACAATTACACTCCACTGAACCTGAGTAAGGAAAACCACCAAGTCCCGACGAGAGAAGTTGAGCCGTTAATAAACAAAGCCCTGTATGGAAAGCTCCCAAGGTTACTGGAAGAGCCACACATAGACAAGGCTCTAACCCACCAATGGATTAGGGATGGTCAGCTTTACCCGGAGACCGAAGGTTTTGTGACGGCTATTTAGGACCGTATAATAAGAACTAGGAACTATGAAAAACACGTCCTGAAAATTAGAAGAGAGGATATATGCAGGAAGTGCGGCATATTGAGGAAACGATTGAGCATATGTTATAATGGGAGGGTGCTCGACTCTCGCTGGAACTGCATAGCTGGGGAGACACAATCAGCTAGCAAAGTTAGTCCACCAACACCTAGGAATAAAACACGGCCTCCTGGACACACCATCATACTATAAGTATTGTCCAGCACCAGTACTGGAAAATTCAAACGTAATCCTCTACTGGGATAGGCCCGTGCTAACAGATAGAACAATCGACTACAATAGGCCAGATATTATGCTAATCAACATCTTAGCAAAAACAGCACAAATAATTGAAATAGGAGTTCGTCTAACTCATAATATTAAGAAGACCGAAATGGAAAAACAAAGAAAGTATGAAGAACTCTCTATTCAATTAAAAAACATCTGGAAACTAAGCAAAGTAACAATACACCCAATAATAATCTCCGCGGAAGGTGTAGTATCAAAACAAATAACCAAGACCATCGAGGAACTTGAAATACCATTTAGCATAGCAAGGATTGGCCAGAAAGCCATACTACTTCAAACATGCCATATAGTCCGCAAATTCCTCAACTAACATATTATCTAAAAACGGCATGCGGGCCAGGGTGAATTTCCTTTTCGCATCGTCCGAGCCTAACCCTTAGAAAAGAAATATCAGGGTAGGTAAAAGTTTACCAGCACTAGTGCTGAGTAAGTGTAACAGCTCGGATAATAATATAAATCTGCTTGGAAAAGCTTATCCGATACGGATAAGAAAATATTCCAAGAGAAAGTTAGACATATGATAAATAAGTACACACATGACTAGATACTAGGGTAAAATACTTATCAGGCATTAGCCGTTGAAATAAATAAATAAATACTTCTTTGCCCAAGATCTCTTTAACTTAGAGAAACAACATGAAGGTTTTTTAAGTGTCGTCCTTTGCATTAGGCATCTAAAAAACATCATTTACACATTGTGCAATATTTACTGTCAAAAGGAGCAGAAGTAGATCCACTAGATTCTGATAAAGATACTAGAGTAAAATACTTCCTTGCCCAAGATCTCTTTAACTTAGAGAAACAACATGAAGGTTTTTAAGTGTCGTCCTTTGCATTAGGCATCTAAAAAACGTCATTTACACATTGTGCAATATTTACTATCAAAAGGTGCAGAAGTAGATCCACTAGATTCTGATAAAGATACTAGGGTAAAATACTTCCTTGCCCAAGATCTCTTTAACTTAGAGAAACAACATGAAGGTTTTTAAGTGTCGTCCTTTGCATTAGGCATCTAAAAAACGTCATTTACACATTGTGCAATATTTACTATCAAAAGGTGCAGAAGTAGATCCACTAGATTCTGATAAAGATACTAGGGTAAAATACTTCCTTGCCCAAGATCTCTTTAACTTAGAGAAACAACATGAAGGTTTTTAAGTGTCGTCCTTTGCATTAGGCATCTAAAAAACGTCATTTACACATTGTGCAATATTTACTATCAAAAGGTGCAGAAGTAGATCCACTAGATTCTGATAAAGATACTAGGGTAAAATACTTCCTTGCCCAAGATCTCTTTAACTTAGAGAAACAACATGAAGGTTTTTAAGTGTCGTCCTTTGCATTAGGCATCTAAAAAACGTCATTTACACATTGTGCAATATTTACTATCAAAAGGTGCAGAAGTAGATCCACTAGATTCTGATAAAGATACTAGGGTAAAATACTTCCTTGCCCAAGATCTCTTTAACTTAGAGAAACAACATGAAGGTTTTTTAAGTGTCGTCCTTTGCATTAGGCATCTAAAAAACGTCATTTACACATTGTGCAATATTTACTATCAAAAGGTGCAGAAGTAGATCCACTAGATTCTGATAAAGATACTAGGGTAAAATACTTCCTTGCCCAAGATCTCTTTAACTTAGAGAAACAACATGAAGGTTTTTTAAGTGTCGTCCTTTGCATTAGGCATCTAAAAAACGTCATTTACACATTGTGCAATATTTACTATCAAAAGGTGCAGAAGTAGATCCACTAGATTCTGATAAAGATACTAGGGTAAAATACTTCCTTGCCCAAGATCTCTTTAACTTAGAGAAACAACATGAAGGTTTTTAAGTGTCGTCCTTTGCATTAGGCATCTAAAAAACGTCATTTACACATTGTGCAATATTTACTATCAAAAGGTGCAGAAGTAGATCCACTAGATTCTGATAAAGATACTAGGGTAAAATACTTCCTTGCCCAAGATCTCTTTAACTTAGAGAAACAACATGAAGGTTTTTTAAGTGTCGTCCTTTGCATTAGGCATCTAAAAAACGTCATTTACACATTGTGCAATATTTACTATCAAAAGGTGCAGAAGTAGATCCACTAGATTCTGATAAAGATACTAGGGTAAAATACTTCCTTGCCCAAGATCTCTTTAACTTAGAGAAACAACATGAAGGTTTTTTAAGTGTCGTCCTTTGCATTAGGCATCTAAAAAACGTCATTTACACATTGTGCAATATTTACTATCAAAAGGAGCAGAAGTAGATCCACTAGATTCTGATAAAGATACTAGGGTAAAATACTTCCTTGCCCAAGATCTCTTTAACTTAGAGAAACAACATGAAGGTTTTTTAAGTGTCGTCCTTTGCATTAGGCAGCTAAAAAACGTCATTTACACATTGTGCAACATTTACTATCAAAAGGAGCAGAAGTAGATCCACTAAATTCTGATAAAGATACCCCTTTAATGTGGGCATGTCAGAATGGTCATCTTTCGGTTGTCAATTTATTGTTAGACAAGGGGGCAAATATAAATATTCAAAGTGAAAGCATGAATACACCCCTTCATCGGGCAGTTGGAGCAAATAAATTGAATGTTGTTAAAGTTTTAATTGAAAGGGGGACCGATAAAACATTAAAAAATAATTCTAACCAAACTCCATTGGAATATGCTAAAAGATCAAAACGATCTTCAATCGTCAACTATTTGTCTCACCTTTAATTTTTTAAGAAATAAATAATTAACTATTTTAATTTTCTAAAAAATTTACCGACCAAGCTAAAACGATAAAAAATATTTCTATTAATTTCTTATTCTGTTTTGAAAGTAAAAAAGAAATAGGACAAATAAACATTACCTCTAAACGCGATCAAAAACAATTCTCGTTAATGTGTGTTAATTATTCTTTGATATATATTAATGAGAAAATTAACTTCACTATTTCAAGTTAGAAATATATATATGAAAATTCGGATATTATTTTCACTTAATATTTGACAAAAATCATCTGCATTCGATTCGTGAGCGAATCAAATACAGGAAACTTATGATTACCTCTAAGAGTTTACTATAGAAACACGAAATTTATCTTCATAATGACCTGTTACAAATCTTAAGAAAAAAATTCAAAATTAGTTTAAGTCAGCTCCCAAGCGGTTTTTGATGGTTTAAAACATATTGGAAAGGTCAAAAAGTGGGTGCCCCACGATCGACAGAAATTGTCACGTTTCGAGGTCTGTTCTTTTTTGCTTTTGCGCAACCAAAATCCTTTTTTCGATCGGATCGTCACGGGTGATGAAAAGTAGATCCTCTACGACAACAGGAGATGTTCAGGACAGTGGTTGGACACCGATGAGCCACCCAGTCACTTCCCAAATGCGAAAACCCACAAAAAAAAGGACCATGGTTACTGTATGATGGTCAGCGGCTGGTGTGATTCACTATAACTTTCTGCAACCGGGCAAAACCATCACAGAGTCCTATTGTGAGGAAATCGACGAAATGTACTGAAAATTGCGTCAGCAGCAGTCGGAACTGGTCAACAGAAGAGGTACGATCCTGCTCCAAGACAACGCCCGTCCGCACGTTTCACAAATCACCGTCCGAAAATTAAACGAATTGAGCTTCGAAGTTCTGGCTCACCCACCATACTCCCCAGACCTCTCGCCAACCGACTACCATCTTTTTTTCAAGCACTTCGATAACTTTCTCACCGGTAGAACCTTCGCCAATCAGGATCAGGCAAAAACGGCCTTCGTCGACTTCATCGAATCCCGAGCACCCAATTTTTATGCCGAAGGAATTAATAGACTTGTGTTACGTTGGCAAAAGTTGATTCAAATGGCTCTTATTTCGATTAAATTGAATAAGTATTCACTGAGATTTAAAGTAGACTCATTAAAACGGAAAAACTTTTGAAACAACCTAATAGATTGGAATTCCGTGCATCTCACTTGTAATTCCACAAAACTTGGCAACCGCTCAGCGAGCATCTCAGTAGCCGCTTGACTTAGGTTGATTTAGTTATCGCTAAGAGCCCGTGCAAGTGACATCAATCTATATCGAATTATCTACGTTGTGGGTCACGAGACCCCAGCATAGCAGTTACGTTTTTATTTTCAACTTACGATGGCGCGTAAGTTTTTAACAAAAAAAGAACTAGAAGAACTTGTTGCAAACTTTAGTGATATTGAAGAGTCCAGAGATGATCTAAACAAGTTTGGTGAATCTTCTGAGGATCATTCGGACAATAAAAGTGAACATAGTCTACATGATTCAGAGTCGGAAATAGATATAGAGTCAGAAGGAAAATGTGGACGAGGAAAATGCTAGCCATTCTAATGACTTAGGCCGAACAGCAAACTATTATTATCGAAAAAACCGGTATAAATGGGCAAAAAAGCTTACGAAGCTTGGCAACTACTTTTCACAGAGGATATTCTAATCATCATTTTGGAACATACGAATGCAAAGATAACCGAACTCTCATCCAACTATCAAAGAAACCGCGTGTCTTTTGTTGACCATTTGAGCCTAACAGAGTTGAAAGCTTTTCTAGGACTAATCTACTTGGCAGGAATTTTCAAATCAGGGCGAGAAGATACAGCCTAATTTGATGGACAGAATTCGAAAAGACAAGCTGCCAAAAATACAAGACAATCAATTGCTGAAATTCTAAAAATTCCAGTTCCATCGGCAAAAGAACCAGAGAGACCACATCAACTAAAGAGACAAAGAGTTTCTCTTGTCCACGGCCCAAAGATCAAAAAACTCAACCAGATGTTCAGAGTGTTCTAAAACTGTGTGCAAGGAGCACTCGACCCAACAAATTCAGTGTTATTCCTGCCATGATGATAAAAATCTGTAAGGAAAACCTGCTTGTCATTTTTTTTATAGTTGGCTAAAAAGTTGTTTTTTTTTGTTTCAGGGGAGCAGTTGATGAGTAAACAAAACTCCCAAAAAGCTGCATTGAGAAATTACTTTTTTTTATTTTTTTTTTATTCTGTTTTTATCCAAGCGATGTCCAAGAATGCATGAGATTTTGTTAATTTTTTTTTTAAATAAATACTTTTCAAAAATGAGAAACTTTTTTCCCATAACGTAGTCCACAATGCACCAAATAATGACAAACAACAAAAAAAAATCTAATGACCTTTTTTCCCTTAAATATGACTGGGGTCACGTAAGTTACGTTCCAAGAAACTTGCGTACCAGTACAGGGTTAATTTAAAATTAATTTCATGTTTCTGGCTACTTGATGATTTATACGGAATGACTTAAGTGTTCGTTCGACAAAAATGAGCCAAGTTGGGAGGGGAGGGGGGTACCCCACTTTTCCATGTGCCCAACAGTCCTTAACAGTTCAACCAAAAAGAATAATTTATAAAATACAATCTCTTGACATATATTTTTTTAATTTAATAATAACTATAATATTTATTTATTTCGATTTTAAAAACGATAAATTAACTTAATTTAAAATAATAATTAATTTGTGGTAGTAGTCGTAGATGATGATGATGATTTGTCTGAACCACTACTAGCTTCATTAGTTGCGGAAGATATAGTAGAATTATGATGGCTGGTTTTAAGTCTTTTCTTCGTTTGAATATCAGCCAATGTCTGTTCGATTGAGCGGCAGTCTTTTTTATTTGAGCTTGGAACTAAAAAAAGAAAAAATTATAAATTAATATGAATTGAAAAAATTTTATTGATTGTTTTATAAACACAAATCTATCTATCTACTCTTATTAAACGAGCAGAAATTGTATATATATACCATATATTTATATATTTGTATCTTAGTTCTATTTTGAAAACGGCTCTACCGATTTTGATGAAACCAACTAAGTTTTGAGGATGAGAAAAAGATCTGGCTAGGTCTGTCTGGACCTCGACAAATTTCATCTTAATTGATCTTTTCTTAATTAAACTAATTATTTATAGATGAAAATGTCAATCAAAAAGTTTGTTTACATTTTTTCAATCATCTTTTATTTATTAATTGGTTTTTTAATTTTAAAACCCACTAATAATTTATAACAAATATTATTATATTATATTAAAATTGGGAATTTTTTGTTTGTTTTTTAATTAACAGGTGTCTAAATCATAACATTACTGATGGATTCATAACAAAACAGATGTGTTTACAAATAAAGTGGTTGTGGTGGCTTTTTTTATATAACTTGGAAACAAATCTTATTTAATTTTATGTTTTTATTTCAGATCTTATACGATTATGTTTTTTATTATTATTTTCCTATTTATTTTTTATAATGTTTATCAATATGAACGAATGTGGGCAAATTGGTGTACGAATAAACAAATATACACTTAATTTATTATATAGGTGTTTTAGGGCGCATCAGCGTCAAGGGTTATTAGCGCCTCAAATACAAGACAACCTAGAAACATCTTAAATAAATAGTATCACAGCCTAAGGATAATAAAATAACAAGGTAAATTTTATAAAATAACAACAAAATAGACCTATACAAAATAACAACAAAGATAATACTATATAAAATAATAACAAAATAGAGCTATACAATATAACAACAAAGATAAGCTATATAAAATAACAACAAAACTACTTTAGAGCCTCAAAAATCGCCAAAGCTTCAGCTGTAAAGATAGATGTTTCTTTGCGGAATTTTAATTTTTTTGTTATCATACCATTACTACCTTAAATAAGAAAAGCACATCCCACAAATAATGTCTCATCACTTTTTGACTTAGACGGGCCACATTTTAAGAAAAATAATTGTCTCGGGTCGCACATAAAATATACTAATTCTTTCGATATTTGTTAACGAAAAAAGATTATAGACCTTTGGACCAAACTCAACCAACATCAGTAAATTCTAGTTCCCAGAAAGGTATTCAGTGAAAAGCGTTTTAACTAGTAAGAACCCGTTCTTACTAAAATACGGGTTTTTACTGCAACATATACATTAACTGGCAACCGATGATATCACTATCAAAAAGGGTGTGCGGCAGGTGTTCAACATATACTCAGAAGCAATATTTAAAGAAGCACTTAATGAAACATCAGGAGGGATCAAAGTGAATGGGGTGGTAATCAACAACCTGAGATATGCAGATGACACGGTCATTTTGGCAAACAATCCTGCTGAGTTACAACGAATGATTAACAGTGTGGTTCAATACAGTGAACAGTTTGGGCTACATATGAATATATCAAAGATGTATATGTTATGGTGTTCTCAAAAATACCGAGAATTATTTTAATAAAAATAAATGACAAAACAGTCAAACAGGTGGCTGCCATTAGATATCTGGGAGCCATAGTGAGCCAGGAATGTGAAGCCGAAAAAGTGATAAGATCTAGGATAGAACAAGCTCGAAGGGTCTTCGCTGACATGAAGTTCTTCATGTACTTTTTAAAAATATATATAATAATTTTTTTTTGTTTTATTCTAGTTCCGTGTTGACATAAATTAAAATTCTATATACATGTATATAGGTATATTTGGCTATATTTAATATTATATAATAATAATAATAATATTATAAAAATAAATAATTAATTTGAAAGTTTATATTAGGAAAATAAGGACAAGTTTTTATGTGTGACTTTTTTATTTATCAGCCAACGTTTCGTCGACCTTGCCGACCTCTTCAGGGCTTCAAATAGTCATGTCACACATTCGTCTAAATTTTCTTATTATCATCGTTACCATTGAAGAGCATCAGAACACAAATTTCAAGAAATATTTGGCACATTCACAAAAAACAATTTTTCTTTCTTTTCTTTTTATATTAACAATTTCATTAGATATAAAACAGAAATAACATATATAGAATGAGGCAACCCTGTTTTTGAACCAGAATAGAATATTTTTATCCTTACATAAAGAAATCTCAAATTCAAATAAAAATGTTTGTTATTTGAATTTGAGATTTCTTTATGTAAGGATCAAAAGGAGAAAAATATTCTATTCTGGTTCAAAAACAGTGTTGCCTCATTCTATTCATGTTATTTCTGTTTTATATCTAATGAAATTGTTAATATAAAAAGAAAAGAAAGAAAAATTGTTTTTTGTGAATGTGCCAAATATTTTTTGAAATTTGTGTTTCTGATGGTCTTCAATGGTAACGAAGAAAAAAAAGGAAATTTACTGGCATGACTATTTGAAGCCCTGAAGAAGTCGGCAAAGTCGACGAAACGTTGGCTGATAAAAAAGTCACACATTAAAACTTGTCCTTATTTTCCTAATTTAAACTTTCAAATTAATACACATTATGGACGGAAATGATAATAATAAAATAAATAATATAACGATTTGTTTTGAATTCTTTTGATTTGAAACTCTATCCTATAAAATGGTTTTCTAATGTAAATAAACACAGGGTTATCCCCAGGATAAAGATTAACTCATCAATTTCGGAGAGTAAAATATCGGGGGTTAAGTTTGAGATCACCCACGCTTTTTTTTCATGACACACATTTCGAGAGCTAACTCAGGATTTTCCCTAGCATAGGGTCATCCTATTTTTATGAAACTGCCCCTAAATCTTTTCAATTAAGAAGGTTCTTTCGCGACAATCCACACAAAAATTTTTTCACCTGCCGTGAATTTTTTTGTGGAACATACTTTGAGAAACACTGCTCTATACGAATACACACATACTAGCCGAATCGTTTCCAAGCCATTGTGCTTATATCCCCTCCACTAAAAATAATCGTCCAAATATGTTAGTTTTTTGTTTTTTATCAAAACTAAGAGGTAAATAATTTCTATTTTTTTTTTTAAGTTACTCCGAATATATTATTCTAACAAATATTAGTTTTTCATCAAGATGGTGAAAGTTCTTCAATGAAAATAAAATAAAATAATGATCATATCCCCACCCTTTCCCAATCTACCATATGTAAAAAATGTAATTTTTAATTGCAATTATTTCATGATTGGTGTGGTAAATCGTCTTCAAATTTTAACAGTATGTGTATTATGCTTTTAAGGACTTATATTCCAAGTTTCGAAAACTTCTTGAATTTTTACATTTGTGAAAGAACTATCTTAAATAAATGGAGTGTTGGTTGTAGTTTTCTTACCAAATCCGTATTGTTTATTCGTTTCGGTTTTCCGTGCTGCATCTAACGCGGACTCTTTTCCAATTAAATGTTCATATTTTTCTTTATAATTACTATTTGGTTTGAATTCTCTTTTGGAGCCGGCCCTCGTCCTGGCCTCCTTCTCTTCTTCCTCGCGTGCTTTTGCCTCTTGCTTCGCCTTTTCCGGATCCCAAATTTCTCCGCGTCTCAGTGCGGTCAGTTCCTCGTCGCAGGGCACACCCTCTGGCTTGTATACCTCGATATACCTGTCGACGCCCTCCTCGCCAAACGAGTAGGCAGTCATGCCGCCAACCTCGGCAACATCATGAATTATACTTCGGTAAACTTGATCCATTGGCTCAAAAGCGTATCGTAAGATTTTACCATCTTTAAGAAATTTATTAATTTTATCTTCTACTTTTCTACGAAATAATTTTAATTTGTCTTTTTCTTCTTTTTGTTTCTTTAATAGTTCTGCCCTTTGCTCTAAAAAACAAACAAACAACGATATTAATATCAATTAAAACAAAAGACTTAAATATATAGCAAAGACTATAACAATAAAAATTGAACATATTATCACGGATAAAAAAATGAAAAAGTTTATTAAATATTTAAAGGTTGATTTATTTATTAAGGTAGTTGTTTCACCATATGGGTTTTCTTAGGATTTTTTTGAGCTCAAGCTTGAGTTGTTTACCATTAAGCTGACGTGTTCTGATGTGGCCATCTACTTGACTTTACCATACAACCTGGCCCCTAAAATTATTTATAATAATGTAGGACGGAGGTTAGTTTTTGCATTTTTAGACTTCTGGGGTCCCACTGATTATGATTTGGTTGAGTTTGCTCAAATGGCCTAGATTTTTAATTTTTAACCCCCATCACCCCCTCCATCCCCTTTAATTTTGGGTCGATATGCACCAAAATCTAATCAGCTCTTAATATCAATGGACAAAAACTACGTGTGAAATTTTGTTTCGTTATTCAAACTAGTTTTTGAGCTAGCTCGTCCACAAAAATTTGATAAAGCACAAACTAACGGACAACCAGACAGACTAACAGACATTTTGACAAAACAATTATTATCTAGAAAAATATAATTTTTTCGATGTTCACTTAATAGGGCTTTTTTATAGAGCGAAATGTCATGGTTTCGCTCAATTTTTTTAATCAAAATAGTTTCAGCCGTTTTTGAGATATTTCGAAAAAAAAGAAGGAAAAAAATCCACTTTTTTCATACACGATTACAATACTTGACCATACCCTGTAGGGTAAAGTAAAAAAAGAATTTAGTCTTTTTGATTTTAAGTCGATTCTTCACGTTTTCAGTAGAGGTGGCCATTAATAGTCAAAACATCAAAAATGGAATGCAATAAGGTTATTCCTCTAGTATTAGATAAGAATCGATCGTTATTTTTGATTTTAAGCCGATTCCTCCATCTCTTCCGCAATGGTTACTAATAATAACCGAAACGTCAAAAATCCAATGTAGAATGGTTATTCCTCGAGTATTAAATGAGTATCGATCGATCTAGGAAAAAGGTACACTTTTTCAGTTTTTTGCCTATATCTCGGCAATTTAAACTGATACGATCAGTTTCATTTACTTTTCATATTAATGATTAATAGGCTGTCACTTCCCTGTATCAAATAGTCACTACTCTGGCCGTAGTGTCACTCCTCTGGCTACTTATTTTCCCCTGGTGCTGATAAAACTTAAAAAAATAGTTAACTCTTCAGGTCCTTACAAATATTAATACAGAATTATGTCAACTTATGACATAATGAATGCCAAATTATTTGGATTAGTTTTTCAGAGTTGACATGAGCAAGGCCGTAGCCAGAAAACAATTTTGGAGGGGGTTTGGTTTGGTGGAACAGTAGAAAAAATAAAATTGTTTTAATATAAAATAGTGTTACTTATCATATATATTTATTAGAAAACCATAAATAAATATTAACACCTTATTACAAAATTAAATTTAGTCTTCTAGCTTTCTTTGCAGCGAACAAATCAATTACCTCCTCGGTGTCGATGTCAATTCTGCGGTGGATTGACATTAAATCCAAACCGTTTAGTCTTCCCAGGCCTGTGGAGTTTCTTAAATAAGTTTTGACACGTTTCAGAGAAGAGAAAGTCCTCTCAGTGGTACATGTGGAGATAGGCAATGTGGCCAAGATCTTTAAAAGTTTGTGAATGTTTGGAAATAAGGCCTGGTTCCATTCTCCCAAAGCTTCAATAGCACATGTTGGTCGATCTAGTTCAGATTCTTCCAGCCATTTTATCCGCTACATGTCTAATTCAACTTTTACAAAGTCCCATTCCAAATATTACTTTACCATACAGGGTATGGTCAAATATTGTAATCATGCATGAAAAAAAATGGTTTTTTCCTTCTTTTTTTTCGAAATATCTCAAAAACGGCTGAAACTATTTTGATTAAAAAAATTGAGCGAAACCATGGCATTTCGCTCGACAAAAAAGCCCTATATAAGTGAACATCGAAAAAATTATATTTTTCGAGATAATAATTCTTTTGTCAAAATGTCTGTTGGTCTGGTTGTCTGTCTGTTAGCCTGTGCGTTTCCAAATTTTTGTGGACGAGCTAGCTCAAAAACTAGTGTGAATATTGAAACCAAATTTCACAAGTAGTTTTGGTCCATTGAGATTAAGAGCTGATTAGATTTTGGTGCATATCGACCCAAAATTATGATCTTTAGATAACTCTTAAGAACTAAAAGTTTTCGCCATGCAGTCGCTAGAGAGCGCTTTTTCGATATACGGTAGCCTTCCACTCTATATTACTCTATGGGTGAAACCTTAAAATTCACCTTGTGCCGAGAGGGATGGCCAATCAGATGAAAGTGCCTGTCATCTGATTGGCCATCCCACTGGGCACAAGGTGAATTTTAAGGTTTTACCCTTTGTCAACGTTTAAAAAGAGTTTACCAACCGACATACAACTGGTCCTAAGTTTGGGGAACTCTGCACTAAGCTACTGATCCCTGAACCTAACTAAACTAAACTAATACCTATGGTCCATATGAATTATGGAATTTTTTTTAATCCCTTCCCCGTTCATTTTTCTGCAGCGTTGGCCTTGATTCATTAATTAAACAATTATATATTATAAAAAGTTTAGTATTTATTTAGATATTCAGTATCGAGGGGTGAACCGCGATTGGAATTAGGTGTACACCGACTTTAGAATTCATTAGATAATGCCCCTTCATCTATTGTCTTCTACTTGGAAATGAAAGTGGAAGTAGGTGTACACCCCTCGTTTGCTATATATTGAAAAAAAATTCTAAATAACCTCCTCTTTTTTTTTTTTTTTGAAGTCTGTAAATAAAATAAAATCGATCAATAACAACGAGTTCCTGTCCTCAAAATTTACATAGAGAGTAATTATTTAAAAGAAAAAAAATTGAGACAATTTATGAATAGGTATACAAAACTAAAGAAAACGACAAACTTCAAAAATAAACTGAATATTATTTGAATAAAAGTTATTGCTCTTATTTTATTATAAAAATTAACAAATAAATTATAATATAATGTGATAAACAAATAAAATATAGGTATAAGTATATAATTCTTACTTTTTAATAAATCCCTTTGTTTATCACTCACTGACGGCGGTTTGTCCATGGAATTCAAAATTGAACCCAAAAAATCCATTTTATTATATTATAAAATTAATTAATTTATAAATAAATAAATTTATTAATAGCAGACTATGAAGAAAAACAAAAATTGAATCAACATAGAAATTATCATGTTTAATGGCATGACAACATACAGGAGTGGCAACTTATTCTGGTCATTTACAGATCAGTGTCACTCAACAAAAAAAATTATTTAATCTTTATTAATATGACCAGGAGGGATAGTTAATTAATTTCCAATATTTCTTTTGCTGAGAATTTACTAATTAATTTTTAATTAATAGTTATATTTTGGCTTTAAATTGTGGTTGCATTTGATATGTCAAATATAGACAAATACAGGCTCAGACAAAGCTGTTGCCTGAGTGATGTTATGTTTTCTCACCGCCAGGTTCGCTGTCATCAGTGTTCCCCCATTATTCACTAACCGAGATCATAGATAAAAGATATATATCAACATGGAACTTAGGATGAGGATGCTGCGTTGTTACGTTTTTTCCACGCTTTTGTGTGGAGTCGAAGCTTGGACTCTAAAGAAAAACCACATGGACAAACTACAGGCTTTTGAGATGTGGTGCTACCGCAGAATATGGCGTATTCCCTGGACCGATAGGGTCACTAATGTTGAGGTCCTAAATCGGATGCAGAAGGAATGCGAGATCATTAACACCATAAAAAAGAGAAAGCTTCAATACCTGGGTCATATAATGAGAGGACAGAAATACAGATTTCTCCAACTGATAGTTCAGGGAAAGATTGATGGAAGGAGGAACATTGGCAGGCCCCGCGTGTCCTGGCTTAAAAATCTAAGGGATTGGTTTGATTGCAGCAATGTACAACTGTTCCGAGCTGCGGTCAACAAGGTCCGGATCGCTATGATGATAGCAAACCTCCGATAGGAGATGCACTACAAGAAGAAGAAATGTTCCCCACCAGTGGCGCACAATTACCCCTTGTCGCGCTGAACTAATGAATGTCAACTTGGCGATAAATCATTATTTTTATATATATTATAATAAAAGAGAGCGGGAATTAAAATCGCTCATTTGAAAATATATAGTTCATATAAAAGGAGTCTCATTAAACATAGTTTTTCAATTGACACTGTTTTTATACAGCAATACAGATGCCATCATTTTTTTCTTCACTGAAATACAAGAGTCCAAGGTGCTTTTTTTCACTATTATTTATATCCGACGATTGGCTGTTCGGTTTTCAATGTATGTTTGATTAGGAAAAAATGGGAGCTCCAAACACATCCCGCCCGGACTTAACATTTGGAGGAAAAAAGGTACTTCAAGAAATTAAAAAAGAACATCAATCTTGATTAAACATATGCAATATATTTAATTACGGTTAGTTTGCCATAAGAAACGGTTTATCGTTGCCGTTCAGGGGCGTGCTGGCTGGCCAGGGGCGGCCCTGGATATACGACACAATTTCAGCCCACTTATTTTTTTTTAATTTGTTAATAATGCTTATTTATTGATTTCATGAAATACCACAGAAACAGTATTGGTGTTTGTAAACTAGTCGTTAAAAGAAAATCTGTGTTTTGAAAATATCAGACTAAAGATTATTTCAATTAGATGCTGTGTATAGGCGGTCGATTCTATAATCAAAATTTAATAATCAACATTGAGCAAACGTGTTATTTAATAGCGACATAAATCTATGTAAGATCTAACACAGTAGGTAAATGTTACTTACATTCAGTGGCGTATTTACAATTTTCTTCTGGGAGGTCTCTTATTGAAAAAATACAAAAATTTAATATATCTTATATTTTTTTTTCAATATACATTATACAGGTTTTTTCATTAAGAGGGGTCGAACTTTAAAATAAAATAAAAAAAACCTCTTTAAGTGATATTGCCACAATTTTTATTTTATTTTAAAGAATATTCGATGACATTATGTTTGGAATATAATTTCAGCCAAATGGCCGCCGCGACTCCGTGTAGGTGGTGTATCATCCTGGTGGACCAATTTCGGATGACATCTTAGCATAAACATATAATAAGAGTAATTAAAAAGTGGAAAAATATAATAATAAAATACAATATTACCTACCATATATTTATATATTTCAAATAAAAAATAAAAAATTCTTAGAGCTTTGGGAGGGGGGGGATCCAGACATTGTAAAAGACCCCCTTCTGTTTTTTGCAACTGACAATATCACCGAATATAGCATGACTACTGGCGAAAAATAAAGGAATAGATAAAAAGGAGAACCAAAGGGCTCTCGCAAGTGATCGAGATGGGGACCGAAGGGCATGAATTACGAAGGAGAGGAACTTTAAAACTAAAAAGGTTTTTGCTATAATCATCGAATAGTCAAGTGGCCCTTGAAAATGAATCGGCGTCAACTATCTTGTTCTTTTAAAATATTCTTAATTTTTAATGTGGAGGGCAGCGGCCCATCGGGCATTTGCCCGGTGTCCCGGCGGGCCAGCACGCCCCTTGTTGCCGTTACTCATCCCATGAACCCTGCCCTTTTGGCGGAGTTTCTAATCCCCAAAACGACCCCCCCCCCCCCGTGGCTACGCCTCTAGCTCCAATATAGTGCCGGTGTTGTTATATTGGGAAATAAATTATTTTAATTTCGATCTAGCTATCATAGAACCTGTGTGGTTGGATTTAAAATTAACCGGAAAGTATTACATTGGGTGCCCTGACATCTGGCGGATTTATTGATTAATGATTTATTCTATTGTCAAAATAAAAAAAACATTGATTTCATTTCTAGTATACTAATATTGTAATATAACGTATTATTAAAGTATAAACTGGGATTTTTTTTCAATTGTTTAATCAATTAATTATTTGTTTGTATACATTTACAATATATATCCATAATGGCTGATCTAGCATACTCAGAATACAAATATCCAATTTATACAGGTTAGTTTATTTTTCTCATGGAATATAAAACAAAAAAAGGTTTTATTTATTTATTAAATAAACTAGCTGCAAGGCCCGCCTTCGGCGGCCCTCTTGCTAGCCAACCCACGAATCCCACCCTCACACTATACTCCCCCCCCGACCCATCCAGCACCCCTACTCCCGCACCATGAACCCGTGCCCAACCCCCGCCCCCATACCACAGAACCCAAACCTCACCCCCCACTCCAACCCACCACACTCCCCGAAACCCACTCATTTTTTGACCCCCCCCCCATTTTAGGTGGTTAGTTTTTGCATTTCTAGCTCTCTAGAGTCTCACAGTTTATGTATACAAAATTTGGTTGAGTTTAATCCAAAAGGCAAGAATTTTCATTTTTTGACCCCCCCTTTTTTAAGTGGTTAGTTTTTGCATTTCTAGCTCTCTAGAGACCCACAGATTATGTATACTAAATTTGGTTGAGTTTGGTCCAAGAGCAAGAATTTTCATTTTTTGGCCCCCCCCCCCATTTTGGGTAAGTAGTTTATGCATTTCTAGCTTTTTAGAGCCCATCAGATTATGTATACAAAATTTGGTTGAGTTTGCTCCAAGGGCAAGAATTTTCATTTTTTGACCCCCCCCCCATTTTGGGGTAAGTAGTTTATGCATTTCTAGCTTTTTAGAGTCCCTCAGATTATGTATACAAAATTTGGTTGAGTTTGCTCCAAGGGCAAGAATTTTCATTTTTTGACCCCCCCCATTTTGGGTGGTTAGTTTTTGCATTTCTAGCTCTCTAGAGGCCTACAGATTATGTATACAAAATTTGGTTCGAGTTTGCTCCAAGGGCAAGAATTTATATATTTTTCTCCTTCCCCCCTTTTTGGGTGGTTTTTGGGGGAATTTTTTTAAACAAAAGTTGTCCGAAATCACATCCCCTACAACTTTGCTCATTATAAAATTTCCCGTAGAGTTAATAGTTTAAGAGTTATTTGATAATTTTCATTCGTGCACCTCCCCAAACCCCCTTTTGGGGTCAAAATATCAAAACGTTATATAGCTAAAAACGTAAGTTAGAAGACCTCTGATACAAATATGAAATTTCATAATAATCCCTTCAGCCGTTTTGACGTGAATCGTGAGCAACTTTTCGCGGAAACCATTGAAACAGACAGACATACAGACAGGAATTTTGTTGAGGGTGTTTTCGTTCATAACTTTGCTTGAAACGTGTGCAACCAAAATTTGGCGTGATTTGGACCAATGTACAGACAAAACCTTAATTTTATATACAGTAGGCTCTCGATAAATCGAACCTCGGTAATTCGAAAACCTCTATAATTCGAAGAAAACCCTCGGTCCCCCGAGAGAACCTCTATAACTCGAAGAAAATCAATGTATTTTGGTCCCCTCTATAAATCGAAGTGAAGCTAGACCGGCCCACTCCACAATTTTTCCAAGAACTTACCTCCCTCCAATGTCTATGATTCATGCTACACCACCCCTGAAATGCTTTAGTGCAGTTTCAGCCTTAAAATATGAAATCTCTTCCGCTAATCTACAGATCAAATAAGAAGGCGTGGATGACAGCAGTATTGTTTTCTGAATGGTTAATGAGCATTGATGCTGAAATGAGAAGAGAAAAACGAAAAATTTTGATGTTTATCGATAATTGCACAGCCCATAAAGATGTCCCTTCACTTGAAAATATAGAGCTGAAATATTTACCCCCTAACACAACTTCAATTCTTCAACCCCTAGATCAAGGAATCGTTAAAAATTTTAAAACCTTGTATCGAAAATAAGTGGTTAGAACTGTAATAGACACTATGGAAAATGGAAATAACCTGTGCAGCATTTCAGTGCTTACTGCAATGGAAATGGCTCACAAAGCATGGGAAGGGGTTAGCTCACAGACAATCGCAAATTGTTTTAAAGCCTGCGGATTCATCAAGGATCAGGAATGCAAGGACGGAAATGATATGGTTCAACAAGATCTGCAAGATGAGGGACCTCTTTTGAGTGCTTGGAACAGACTTCCAGAGGTTCCCATAACTTTCAACGATTATGTTAATATTGACAATAATGTTGCCACAGCGGGTACATTGTCTGATGAAGACATTATGAAACAGTCAATTGTGGTCAATCAACAGATTTCTGACAGTGAAGATGAAGACAACGATGTTCCGATGGTGTCTTCTAAGGAAGCAACCTTTTTTTAAGAGGGTTGGGTTGTGTGTTCAAAGCAGTGAGCACTTTGGAAAATGCTGTGGACCAGATTGCAGCCAACCAAGCGACCCAAACGAAAATAACCGATTTTTTTATGAAGAAATGATATAACTTTTTTTATAATAAATAAATTGATCCACATGTATTATTATAATATGTATTTTTGTTTCTACCAGCATTCACAATCTTATACAATGACATATATGTACACGGATTTCTTTAATAAAATGTAACTTTCTTCAATTCGAATTTTTACTTTCAGCCCCTCTTTAATTCGAACTCTCACTATTTCGAAAAACTCGATAATTCGAATTTTTTGTTTGGTCCCTATAAATTCGAATTATCGAGAGTCTACTGTATATAGATAATTGATATCTATATTGAACATTGTTGATTTTCTTAAATTGCTTTAAATTAAACCAATAAGTAATCAAAGATTATTTCCAAATAAAATTTTTCAGAATCTAATGAAGATAATTAATATCTTGAACACGTAATAAGTATATTTTTACATATATTATTATTCTTAGAGTTCGTGGCTGTAATGAAACTGTACTAGATGAAGGAGGAGGTATCAGCCAAAGATGAAATCACTGGATTCAATAAAACACCTTTAATGAGATGTTTCGGCCTGAATTTTATTTGGCCATCTTCAGTCAATTAGTAGTTATACACAAAATGCAGTACACATATGTGATCGAACCAAGCCTTGTCAAAAATATAAATTTTTTAGCTTCATGTGAATTTATAACTTTCATTCTGAAACTTTTGAGTCCAGGCACGTTATAAATTCACATGAAGCTAAAAAAATTTATATTTTTGACAAGGCTTGGTTCGATCACATATGTGTACCACATTTTGTGTATAACTACTAATCAAGGGCGGATCCAGGAATTTTTTATGGGGGGGGGGGGAGAATGTATGTAAGGTGCCCGATGTATATAAGATATACTTTTTATCTCGAAAGTGTGTCGCGATCGAATTATCCAAGCGGGGGGGGGGGTCAGAGACGCCCCCCCCTACACACACATATATATAGAACTTTATTCTCAATTTAAAAAAAAAAAATTGTCAGGCACGGGCCTCTATGGAGGGGGGCGGTCGCCCCCCTGGATCCGCCCTTGCTACTAATTGACTTAATTGAAAATTTTTTGTTTTGCCGAGAGTAGCAGAGTTGTTGATTTACAAAGAGAAACAAAGAGGTTGTCCTCTGCTTGATGCAAATAAACATACACACATATATATATCGAGATGATATATCTGTATATATATTATTTGTTTGAGACTATAGTTTCGAAGACTTGGTCTTCATCATCAGTCTTTCTTCAATTATAAATGTTTTTCATGGAGTCAATATCATATGGATATTGAAAACTTGGTGTTCCTTCGTCACTGCTGGCTAGGAACTAATCTGTAATCTGTAATTATGATGAAGACCAAGTCTTCGAAACTATAGTCTCAAACAAATAAATAATATATATACAGATATATCATCTCGATATATATATGTGTGTATGTTTATTTGCATCAAGCAGAGGACAACCTCTTCGTTTCTCCTTGTACTAATTGACTGAAGATGGCCAAATAAAATTCGGGCCGAAACGTCTCATTAAAGGTGTTTTATTGAACCCAGTGATTCCATCTTTGGCTGATGCCTCCTCCTTCATCTAGTAGAGTATATATTATTATTATTACTATTAATTGAATTGTCTTTTAATAAAAAATAAACTTTGGATCTTCCTAATACAATTACATAAGGGTCAGTGTCGGTATCCAATATAAAGTTTAAGGAAAGTGGTTTCGGTTTATAGTGAAACATATTAAACACAGGAATTATTTAAGGGATTATAGTGGTGCTTCACAAAGTGGGTTCCACGGTATCCAATATCATTGTTAATATTAGTGTTCTACAATTTACAAAATTCCCCAGTTTTTAAAGAGCCACTAACATTTTTGTTTCAATATTATGGTATTTGATTAGGATTAGATATATAAATTTGATTTTTAATTTAAAATAAATAGCTTTCATTATGAAATAATATTTATTCTTACAAATCTCTCAGCGAATCCATCCTTCATTTTGTTTATAGCCATGCTGAAATAATTCGTGACAATAATTGCATTGGTTTCGTCACGATATTGCATCAGATTTTAGAAATGAATTAATTTACCGCTCTCCATATCTTCGACGAGCACCCCACCTATTCTCACTGTTCTCTGTTGAGTGTTTTTATTCTGTTTGGAGTATATTGTTTTGTTTTTTTGCAGAATAATATTTTTTATGAGTTTTGAAAATAAAATAATATAATTATTGCAGGGTTGAAATATTGTTAAAGAAATTTTTTTAATTATGGTCATCTTCAGTACAGATGTGATGGTCCACTCGTTTCCACGACCTAAGGCTCTTTCAGCCGACAAACGAACCCTTGCAAAGGTATTTCATTCTTTTCAGCAAAAAAGGACCATTGTCTGAAACTTGAGTGGGAAAGTCATGAATAAGGAATTCCCACTACGTGCCTGTTTCAATTCCACCCATAATTGATAATATTTATCACATGATGTATTCTCCCACTACCCTTATGAGATGATGTCTACGAGAGCTCTAGCGATACTTGCAATCTGACCATCATACGGAAAACAGTCAGACACGAACAGATTCAACGATACACGATAGATTCAACCCCTTTACTCTCTCAAACGATTTACAATTACAATTACGTCTTTATAATTAACGCCCTTCGAATGAAAGTTGTCATTCACCTGTATATAGAATATTATACTTGTTAATAAATATTTTATCTTAAGTGAAACTTTTATTTGATAAATCTCCTACCCTAGACACAAAACGCAACAAGCCACACGGAACCCACACGCAGGGATCAGTGAAGAGTTCAGTTCCCACATTATTAATATTTGCGCATGGAACTGGAGAGCCTCATCTTGACATTGAAAGAGCCGCAGATTGCCGACCCCTGACTTACGGTCATAGTTCTCAATCCGGTCCGCGGAACTCTGGGGCACGATAAAGCCTTTTCAAGTGTTCTGGAAAACAATCCAATACAAAATTTAAAATTTTTGCAAATCAAAAATCAATTCAAGCCCTATTCTTTTCTATGATGGGGTTATTTTTGCGTGTAAAGTCCTTTTTTTCATTGCACCTGTGATTTTAAACAAATTTACGTCCAATTCATTAAAGCTTAAGTTGTATCGCAAAAAATGTCAATGATTAGTGTTCCTCCACTTCTAAAAGTGTGAGAAACATTGCCCTAGGGAAATAGAAATGCAAAATCCGACCACTTAAAATAGGGAGGGTCAAAAAATGAAAATTCTAGGTCTTTAGACCAAAAATTCTACCAAATTTTGCATACATAATCTGTGGTCCCCTATGGATGTCTAGAAACCATGTTGTTATAATAATTTAAAACAAATTTCATTTTAAAGGGGGTCTCTCAAAAAAACCGAGCCCACTGGTATATATTTAAAGAATTTAGTTCAAATTCAATCATAATCCATTTATTTAAGTTATATATTCACATGGGCTCAATTTTACCTCGATAATATCCATGAACATTTATAGATAACTAAATAATGGAATATTATCTTTTTCAGGGCCGCATTTCTTGTGCAGTGATTGCCAGGAAATGTTCATTAGTGAAGAATTCCTGAACAAACATCAAAAGAAATGTATTCATAGGAAATTGCATTTAATTTTAAAAATGAAATTTCATTGGAGAAAAAATACTTCAACTGATGGTAAGTTCATTTAATATTTGATTAATAAAATTGGATGGATTCTCCTGTAGAAAAATTTCCACGACACAAATTTGGGGGAAAACTTAGGGTAGTAATATTGGAGTAGCAATAAAGGTACTCCAGCAATAAAATCTTTACCGGGAATTATTTCCTGTTTCTGCCATTTTTTTACACAATTTGCCTGGACTACTTCTAAAATGAATGCAACTATTTTATTCTATAATGTACTTATGAAAATTTTATAATATATATTGTAAATAAAAACTTTTGAATTGAAAAAAAAATCATGATAGCCAGCAGCAATCGTAGGTTACAGTAAATAAATATTTAGATCAAAATAAATACTACTAGCCCTGTAGCCCAGTATAAGGGGTGTTTCAGCTTATATTAATTGCTGGAAATTTTTTTTTAGGATCGCTTGGAATGGTGTGGGTTTGCCAAATTTAAGTTTGCGACCTCAAAAGAGTCTGGGACAACTTTTGGGGGCCGAAAAACCTCGAAATTTTCGGACTTTTTCAATTTTTCACTTATAACTCAAAAACAGTTCATATTTTGTAAATAACCGTTCTATAGTAAATTAAAGTGGACAAAATTAAAAAAAATAGAAAATTGATCTAGTAGTTCGATTTTTTTATGGGGATTCAAAAAACAGCCCCCGGGATCACTTTTGAATATAAAGATAAGAGTAAATAAATATTATATTTAAAATTCATTTACTACGAGTTAAGGATTCTTGGTCACTTGTTTCACATTAAAATTAAAAAATTAAAAGAAAATTTTTTCAATATATATATATTTTCGGGCTATCAACCCATCTTCAGGAAGTACAGAAAATAACTAAAATGTTATTTACTTTTAGTTATTTTCTGTACTTTCTGAAGATAGGTTGATAGCCCGAAATATATATTATATTGAAAAAATTTTTACATCTTTTAATTTTTTTAATTTAAATATGAAACAAGTGACCAAGAATCCTTAACTCGTAGTAAATGAATTTTAAATATAATATTTATTTACTCTTATCTTTATTAAAGATGTTTCACCTTGCACCAACACCACAATCTCTACTAATTACTTTTGAATATCCCTAAAACTCGCACTTTTTTCGATTTTTTCCTATTTTGACCATGAAGGAGCACGTTTTTGACAAAGACGACGATGGTTACTCGTGCCGCAATGAGGTTGATGTTTTGAAAAAAAGCAATTTTTTGCAAAAAATCACAGTTTTTCCTTCCTAGAAACTTGATTCTTTAGGAAATTTTGTTGACTTGAACGTTTACTTGGATCACTTTTTTGATAAAACTCTTAGATTTACAGGTATCCTGCATTTTCGGGACACGATATGATTCGAATCCTCAAAAGCGACAGAGTGGTCTTTGTCAAAAACGTGCTCCTTTATGGTCAAAATGCGAAAATATCGAAAAAAGTGCGAGTTTTTGGGATAGGTATTCAAAAGTGATCCGGCGGGCTGTTTTTTGAATCCCCATAAAAAATCAAACTACTGGACCAATTTTCTATTTGTTTTAATAGACACGAAATTGTGCCCTCTTTAATTTACTATAGGCCGGTTATTTACAATATATGGACCGTTTTCGAGTTATAAGTGAAAAACTGGAAAAAAGTCCGAAAATTTCGAGTTTTTTCGGCCACCAAAACTTATCCCCGACACTTTCGAGGTCGTGAACTTAGATTTGACATACCCACACTATACCAAGCGATCCTAGAAAAATCTTTTCCCGCAATTAATGTAAGCTGAACCAGTTTTTGGATCCTCTATTTACTGGGTTACAGGCAAATTAGATCGAAAAAAGGCCGCGCTGGCTAATAAATATGCACAAGGTGCAAATAATTTTAATTAACGTTAGGCATCCCAAATAAGAGTTATATGAGTTTGTGACGGTTTCTGGCTGGTGCTAAATTCTTGAGGGCCTAAAATCAAGAAAATTTTGGACTTTTTTCAGATTTTTGCTTATAAATCGAAAACCATGCGATCTACCGAAAATTTCACTCTTACCAAAATGAAAGACCATAACGTTAAAGAAAATAGAATGAATAAAGTTAAAATCGGTTCAGCCGTTTAGCCACAATTAGTCGTCCAATTTAGGAAATTTTGGCAGAAAAGTTAATTATGCTTATTCGGTGGTCACAAGAAACCACACTTCGAATTTTTGCGGTGATCCCCATATTAGTTGCCAATTGGCTAAAAAATTAGATTGGTCAAGTTTCATCTTAATTGAACAACGGTAACCCGTGCCGCAATGAGGTTCAAGTTTTTGAAAAACTGCAAAAAATTTTAGCTTTTCATTCATTAAATGAAAACCACTCATTCTAGAAACTTGATTCTTAACTCATTTTCTAGGAAATTTTAATGGCTTAATGTTTATTTGAACCACTTTTTTGTTAAAACTTTTAGATTTGTAGATGTCCAGCATTTTCCAAGACAAGACATGAACCGCCCTCATTGCGGCACGGGATACCTTTGTCCAATTAAGATGAAACTTTGCCAATTTCTTTTTTTAGCCAATTGCCAACTATTAGGGGCAGCACCAAATTTCGAAGAGTGGTTTCTTGTGACCACCTAATAAGCATAATCCAATTTTCCGCTAAATTGAATGAAATTTTCTGTCAGACCCATGGTTTTCGATTTATAAGCGAAAATCTGAAAAAAGTCCGAAATTTACGTGGTTTTTAGGCCCTCAAAAATTTTAAATGAACTAAAATACATATCGCTCTGTGATTTGTGCTCAGACGATACGTCTGCCTCCTGGCTGCAAATGTGGCAAGTACTGGTGGCAAATCTCCCCCCCTGGATCCGCCTTTGAGTTCTATGCTAAGTAACTGGGCGCAATCTTCAAATAATGTAAATCTGGCAGCTTTTCAATATCACTACAAATTGCAAAAAGAGGGAAACCATTCACAGATAGTGAGTACGTCACTTTATCACTTTCTATGGATGAGTCTTTCGACTTAAAAGACACAGCACAAGTTACCCTTTTAGTCAGGTCTATGTCGTCCCAAGGTCCATTTGATTGCTGCCGCTCTCAGGCCAAACCCGTGTAGAAATAGCAAATAAATATAATAAAAAATAAAGTAAGAAGCCAAGTAACAAATAAAAATCTAGACGCGTTCTTGAAACTGAAAACAACAAGTTATGAGCCAGAGTTAACCAAACTTTCAAATGGCATGCAAGGCCAATGCACCCATTGATATAACTATCTATTATTCAATAATTATAGTTATATTATTTGTTTACTAATTTTATTATTCTAGCAGAGCTAGCTAAAATACTTTAATATGTTTTGTGTGAAACATTTATATGTTTTTATATGATTAAATACTATTTCATATTTAAAGCTATTTATTTTAAATCAAAAATCAAATTTATATACCTAATCCTAATCAAATACCATAATATTGAAACAAAAATGTTAGTGGCTCTTTAAAAACTGTGAAATTTTGTAAATTGTAACTTTTGCTCTTCCGTCTCAAAAGCTTGCCGACCCCTGGCCTAGCGCATTATATACAAGCCATCTAACGATATTATTAAATGAATTTTCAATTGACAATAACAAAAAATTACAATAAACTTTATTGCTCTATTTTAAATTTCTTCTCTAATATCTTATCAATAATATATTTATTTTTTTCAGACACAAGTACTCAAACCAAAAACGAAGTTACCGAAGATTATTTCTGTGAAGAATGTTTGTCTGGATTCCTAACATTGATCGATTTCGAAATCCATATACAAGAAGGCCATCCGGAAGAAGTCCTCTTTACAAGTAACCTCAGTGATCGGGAATACAATGATCAAACCAAAGTGGAACCTCTTATTGCTAAGAACTCGCAGAGTGAGAAAGCTTTTAAAGAGACCGATCATAATCCATATAATGCCTCCGCCAAACAGTCTCTACCCTGTCCTAACGATCCACTAAAATTGAAATCCAAACAAACTAATCAATGCTTGGAAACTCATTCTAATACCAAGTCAAAGAGGAGTGATAATTGTAATAAAAGAGTCTCATTACAAAATAATCCTAGCAGACATCTCTTAAATCACTCTGAAGAAAACTCATTTACCTGTCATCACTGCAAAAAGAGCTTTTCACGAAAGAAATATCTCAAAAGGCATTTATTAATTCATTCAGGCGAAAAGCCTTTCGTCTGTCACCACTGCAATAAGGGCTTCTCACATAAGAGTACTCTCAACAGGCATTTATTAATTCATTCAGGTAAAAAGCCTTTCGTCTGTGACCAATGCGATAAGGGCTTCTCAGAAAAGAGAACTCTCAAAAGGCATTTATTAATTCATACAGGTGAAAAGCCTTTTGTCTGTGACCACTGCGATAAGAGATTCACAGAAAAGGGTTCACTCAAGATTCATTTATTAAAGCTTACAGGTGAAAAGCCTTTCGTCTGTCACCACTGCAATAAGTGTTTCTCAGAAAAGGGCTCACTCAAGATCCATTTATTAATTCATACAGGGGAAAAGCCTTTCGTCTGTGACTACTGCGATAAGGGTTTCTCAAATAAGAGTAATCTCAAAAGCCATTTATTAATTCATACAGGTGAAAAGCTTTTCGTGTGTGATCACTGCAATAAGCGATGTCTACGGAAGGCTGATCTCAAAAGTCATTTGAAAATCCACACCTAGAAGTTTTCCTCTAATGCTTTCTCACTTCTTGAATCAAAGAGGATTTTTCATTACATATATATTGAAATAAATTAGTTAAAGATACATTTGAAATGACAAACACATATACATGGCAATACTGGAAATTATCAAATAGATAAACTATTAACTCTATATATATCTTCTTCTTCTTCTTCGAGTGCCATACCCGAAACGGGCGAAGTCATCGAACCAGCGATCTTCGAGTCAGCGACCCGACACTCTACCCACTGACCCACAGTCACTTCTATATAAATATATAAATATATAAATATATATATATACTATGGCAAATTACGTTAGAAGCAAAGTTGTAGATTATTGTTAACATCACTAAAAAGAGAAAAATAAATATAAATAAAAAAAATAAAATACGACTTCGAAAAAATTTAATTCAACAAACAAAATAAAATAAAATTCACTACACCCTATTGTTACGCCACTGAGTCGAGACCAAATCGATCTGAAGAAACAGTGTCTCATCTTCTCCAACACTAAATGGAAATATAATCCTTTTTTTTGTCTTAATTGATAGTCATAATATTGATTGAAATTTAGGAAATAAATATTTTCATTTAGTAATTTTATCATTTTTACTTTTACTTTCATTTTTTTCTTATCCTAGGGGGTGGGGGCTCCAGCCCCCATAGCCTCCCTCCTACATAAATGACAAGATGATTTTAATATTGTTGTGACAATAGCAACAACCTCACTCTTAAAGTCATCTAGGGTTTTAAGTTTTTTATTCATTCCGGCATAATATGCCCTTAATCCCTTATAAAACATGTACGTTGTTTATTGTACTTGTTTTATTTACCCTATTAAACTAGAAATCACTCCTTTGCCTTGTCTCATATGAATTTGGCTGAGTGGCGTGAAACTGGAATATGACGACTCTATAAGGTATCTTGGTGTTATTGTTGATGATAGGTTGAATTTTAAAATGCATTTTAATGAACTAATTAGAAGTTTAAATGGAAAAGTTAATTATTTTAATAGAATCATCAATAACTTAATGTACCTGGAGCCACCGAGCGATGCACGGTAACCAAACGCCCCCTGGATCCCCCACCGAAACCCCAACCCCGCCCACGAAACTCTGCACCTCACCCCGCACCCCGGATCCCCCACCATTGCACTCCCACATCCATCTCCACCACGCACCCAGTTTTTGTATTTCTAGCTTTCTAGTGCTCCACAGATAATGTCTATATAGGTATATAAATTCCGTATAATTATTTTTTTTAATTAAATAACAATTTATCGAGTTTTTTAATCAATTAAATAAATAATAAATAATAATTTTATTGAAGCAATTTTTTACATGAAATAATGTATACATTGTATTTGAGGCTTCGATTTCGGAGATTACTTCCCCACCATAGACTGTACTTGATTTTCTAGCTTGCGATAATAATAGGTGCGTGCAAAAGTTCGTACGGAGTTTCAATAGATGGAGTTATGAGCGTCGTAACGTATTGTCATTAATGCCTACTCCTACATATTATATATCCTTGGAAAGGTGACGTCTTCAGCTTTCATTTAAAAAAAATCATTTGTTTTCATACAAACTGCTTCGATAAATATCACTTTAAAAATGAATATCGATAAAGTGCATTTACGGCATGTTATGCTTTACGAGTTTCGGAAGGGAATAAACGTTGCCGCAGCCGTGAAAAACATTCAAGATGTTTATCAGGATCAAGCACCAGCTAAACGAACTGTGGAAAAATGGTTTGCTAAATTTCGGCGCGGAGAATTTAACCTTGAAGACGATGAAGGTGATGCTCTCAGTTTGGTGGGATTGCAAGGGCATAATCTATTTTGAGCTTCTCCCTGCTGGCGAAACGATTGATTCGGACAAGTACTGTCGCCAATTAACCAATTTGAATCGAGAAATCAAAGAGAAACGTCCGATTTTGTCAAATCGCAAGGGAGTCATCTTTCATCAGGACAACGCCAGACCACACGTTTCGAAAAAGACGCTGTGCAAGCTGAAGAGCCTGAAATGGGATGTCCTAACGCATCCACCGTATTCTCCTGATATCGCACCATCTGACTATCACTTGTTCCGGTCATTGCAAAATTATTTAAATGGAAAAAACTTTGACTCTTTGGAGGCCTTAAAAAACGGCGTGTCTTCGTTCTTCGAATCTAAACCGCGCAGTTTTTATGATCGAGGCATCCGTCTGCTGCCAGAACGTTGGAAAAAGATTATAGAAAACGATGGAGAATATATCATTGATTGAATAAAGATTTTTGTTTGCCTAATCGCTGTGTGACTTTTACTCACAAACTCCGCACGAACTTTCGCACGCACCCAATATTTTTAGTAAGTGTTTTTTAATAAGAGGAATTGTAATCAATTAAATTGGCAAATTCTAATATTAACAATATTTGATATAACCTATTAGTGGGTTTTAAAATTAAAAAACCAATTAATAAATAAAAGATAATTGAAAAAAATGAAACAAACTTTTTTATTGAGATTTTAATCTGTCACTAATTACTTTAATTAAGATCAATTAAGATAAAATTTGTCGAGGTCCAGACCTAGCCAGATCGTTTTCTCATCCTCAAAACTTGTTAATAGAGTTGGTTTCATCAAAATCGGTAGAGCCGCTTTTCAAAATAGAACTAGAGGAGTGACAAGAGTCAGGCTGAGGGTAATGAGGCGTGCATATGACTGAGAGGACATGTTAGATGTCATGACGCTCCGGACACTGCCCTCTACACTGACCTCCGGGCGGGTGCTCTGGCGGGCAGCGTCTCGAGACGGCCAAAGTTTGTTTGCAATATAATTTTGTTCAACTGTATTTTATTAAATAGGTATATTTTACTAATTAAAAATCAGCTCCAAGAAATAACTTAACTCATTATAAAAAGCAAAATAAAAAATATTATTTATAGATTGTAGATATTATTTATTTTGGGCATATTTAAAAAAAAAATTGATATTTAGGAACTAACTAAATTTATTATATAAAAATGTCATCTATTACATTTTTATTTAAATTAAGACAATGATCTTAACACGTTTTCATTAGGGCTATTAATTAATTTTTTGAATTTAGGAGGGAACACTTACATATATATTCCTCCGTTCGAATATATAAAGCTCTTCAATAGTAATTAATGTTTAGAACAATGAAATTCATGGATTCAAAATTTGTGATGGTTTAAATTTGTTTAAAATGTACTGAACAGCGTAGATAAAAGATAATTCTCTGTAATCTATATATATATATAATCCTTAGTGTGTATGTGCGTGATCGACCCACCCCTAAACCACTGAATGTATCGAAACCATATTCACACCATATGTTTGTTTAGTTGCTCCGAATGGTTTATCTAAATTTTGGGCCAAATCGGTTTGATTTGATTTCACACGATTAAATTAATTATTCTCAGGTAGAAGAATGCCGATTTTGGGGTTTAGAAAAAAGGTTTCTCATTTCTTTTGTACCCAGGCAGACAATGGGATTGGGTTAATTCATTTATCTCAAAGGCCTTGAAGAAGTATTATGATTATATTATAGATATATTTTGTTTTCCCTAAACTTTAAAATTAAAATGTTAGTATCTATATATATATAATCCTTTGTGTGTATGTACGTGATCGACTGGCCCTTAATAGACAACGGATCAGTATAATAATAAATAATATATTTATTTAGTTTGAATTTTCAGCTGGCTTGGCAGCCAAATGGGCTTTTATTCACCGGGCTATGGAATCAAAATCAAAATAAAATATTGCCTAAACATACTTTGATATTGTTTAAAAGAACATTCAGATAAAATTTCAAAGGTGATCTAATATTTTTTCTAAGTTTTTGTCAATTCTTTTTGTTGATTGACAAGCTAAACGCTCCTTAGCTTCTTAGCTTTTTGATATATAGTATGTTTCCAGTTTATATTCTTCTAGAAGGGGCTTTATCTAGTTTTATGAAAATTAAATTGGAAATGGATCGATTATATTTAATCGAGATCTTGTGTCATTTATTTTATTAATACAACTAAAATCCCACTTAAGAAGGATAAGAATATAGTAATGTCAATTCTACAGTATATATGGTCAGGATGACAACGACATCTCCCAGCCCCTTAAACTAAAATAAACTTGCAATGAGTTAAATTTTTAGTTTTAATAAGTGAGAAAAAATATTTTTGAAATTTTTCTAATTAATTAAATGTTGCTTAATTTATTACATAAAGGATAAATAATAGATCTAATGTATTCTAACAGATTGTACCGGTACATGAGGCCTTGAAAATGTGCTACACAAGAGTGTTAAAAGTTAAATGGGTGTATTGAATTACAAACGAGCAAGTTTTTACTAGAAAAAACAATATTGAAGAATCTGATGAAGAGAAGAGCTTACCTAAATGATAGGACATTTTAAGCGATGGTTATGACTGCTAAGGGGTATTTTAGAAGAGGAAAAGGGAATGGGGAAGACCTAGAATGGAGTATTTTCTCTAGATAATAAAATAAATATGAGATATGGGACCTTTGGAGACGTGAAAGTTGAAAGAGTTAACATGAGTTAGAGTTGAGTGAAGGCGGATGGTTGTGTCAAACCAGTCTTAGAACGCCCTAGATATGGACCTACTGTTTAAATAGATGGACCATAGGTTATTGAGTTCAGCCAAAATTCTTCAGCTAACAAAAACGTCATATTATTACCAAAGCCATACAAGGTATGGTCAAGTATTGTAATCATGCACGAAAAAAGTGTTTTTTTTCTTCCTTTTTTCGAAATATCTCAAAAACGGCTTAAATTATTTTGAATAAAAAATTGAGCGAAACCATGGCATTTCGCTCTACAAAAAAGCCTTAATAAGTGAACATCGAAAGAATTATATTTTTCGAGATAATAATTGTTTTGTCAAAATGTCTGTTAGTTAGTCTGTCTGGTTGTCTGTTAGTCTGTGCGTTCCAAATTATTGTGAACGAGTTAGCTCAAAAATTAGTGTGAATATCAAAACCAAATTTCACACTGTAGTTTCGGTCCATTGAGATTAAGAGCTGATTAGATTTTGGTGCATATCGGCCAACAATTAAGGGGTTATGAGGGGGGGGTTAAAAATTAAAAATCTAGGCCATTTGAGCAAACTCAACCAAATTTTGTATACATAATCAGTGGGACCCCAGAAATCTAAAAATGCAAAAACTAACCGCCCAAAATGGGGGTGCGAGGTGTAGGGTCAAAAAATGAAAATATAGGCTCTTGTACCAAACTCAACCAAATTTTGTATACATAATCAGTGAGCCTAGAGTAATCTAAAAATACAAAAACTAACCCCTTCCCTACATGATTTTAAATAATTGTATTAAATATTAAATATAAGGGAGGACCCAGGTTGTATGGTAAAGTCAAGTGGATGGATCAGAACACATCAGCTTATTTTAATTAATTTTTTTTTAAACAATTTATTTAATTCTAAAATGCACTCGGTGGTCTCTAATAAAAAACAAAAAATATCGCATTCATTCTTCTTTTTCTTTGTTTCTATACTTTCTCTTACTTTCTTTTTATATTAGTAGTATTTATTTCGATAGTAATTCTTCCGTGGCGGGTTAATTAGAAAAATAAATAAATTCTTGTTCTTTGTTTCATTTATTTATCTTTTATTTCTTCAAAATTTCAAGTTAAAGGGGTCCAATATATATATTAGGGTTGGTCAAAAAATCTATTTTTTTTTACAAGTGCCACGGAAAAATGGGTTGCTAGACACCTTAAAAAAATTCTTTATAAATATGAGCTCTTAATTTTAATAGGAAGATCCTCCGCATCGCAGTTTTTTATTTTTTTCTCAGTCCAATAGAAAAAAAATCATACCTCATCATTAATTGATTGTACAGAAAAATGTTCTTAATGAATTTCCTAGGAAATTTAATGCTCTACAAAAAAGGTATCTTATATTCTTTCCGTAAACCTCACCATTTGAAAGATTTTGAAGATTTAAGTTTGTTTATTTTAGGACAAATTTCATTTTTGTTTATGAATTTTATAACTCGACAATAAATGGCTATTATAAAATTCGCAATACAAATTTTTATAGGGAATTAACTGCTCTATAAAAAAGGTGTCTTATGTTTTGGCGATTAAATTAAGCGTTCAAAAGATATTCATCATCAAACTTTCATGTGTAAAGATTTTAAGAGTTTTTGATTAGATATTCGAAAAATTTCAATTTAATTTATAAGTTTTGAGAACATTTACACGAATTTTAATTTTTATCAACAAAAAAAATAAATAAATGAAAAATGGTGGGAAAATGCTTAAAAAATGCTTAAAGACGTTTTGAAGACGTTATCGAAAAATAACAACATGATCGTGAGTGATTTCAAATGATTAAAAATAAAATTTTAGAATAATTGAAAAAAAATTTTCAAAAATTTTGAAAATAAAACTCAAATAATACTTATATTAACTACAAAAAATGAAATTTGTATGAAATTCATAAATTAAATTGAAATTTTTCGAATATCTAATCAAAAACTCTTAAAATCTTTACACATGAAAGTTTGATGATGAATATCTTTTTAAACGCTTAATTAATCGCCAAAACATAAGACACCTTTTTTATAGAGCAGTTAATTCCCTATAACAATTTCTATTGCGAACTTTATAATAGCCATTTATTGTCGAGTTATAAAATTCATAAGCAAAAATAAATTTGTCTTAAAATAAACAAACTTAAATCTTCAATATCTTTCAAATGGTGAGTTTTACGGAAAAAATACAAGATACCTTTTTTGTAGAGCATTAAATTTCCTAGGAAATTC